>VZSZ01004104.1:1588-31883 GCA_013398815.1 Ibidorhyncha struthersii
TGCCTCCGCACCCCCGCCGCCTCCTCCGGGCTGCCGGGGCGGCAGCTTCCCCCGCCGCAGAGCCGCGGGGGGCTCCGTCTGCCCCCGGCCGGTGGCCGTGGCGCGGGGAGCCGGCCGCCCTGCCCCGAGAGCCGCCGGGCGCAGAGGTGGACTTGTGGCCTCCCGAGAGCGGCCCCGAGTCTCTCTCTGCCGGCGGAGACTCCCGACCCGTCGCCTTTTTGCGGGGTCTGGCCGAGGGCGGGCGCGGAGCTGCCGCGGGCGGTGCGGGAGGCGGCAGCGCGGGGGTCTCGCAGATCCCCCGTCTGCAGAAGGAGCTGCCGAGCCAGAGCCGCGGCGGGAGAGGGGCCGTTGGCTTTGGCTCGCGGTGAGACGGGACTCTCTGTTTTTCCTTTGTTCCCAGGTTCATCCGGAGTTGTACGTTGACAAATCGAGGGGAGATAAACTGAAGATCAATCTAGATGTTATTTTTCCACACATGCCTTGTGCTTGTGAGTCGGACTTGTGACTGTTGGGGCTGATTTTCACACTTGCCATGGGCCTGAGAGGCTCCGTGTGCCTGGTGCTTCCCAGAGCTGCGCTGCTGCATGTCCCCCGGACAGGGAGGAATTGGTGATTCCTCATGGTTACACTGTGATCCAGCCAAGCCCGCTGGGCGCTTAAACCCACACTTCCAGGCAGGCAGTATTATTTTTGTAGAGTGTAGATGAGGATAAGGTGTGTAAACCCACTTATGCTTCTGTGGGGTGTTATACTTTGTCTGAGGGCGCAGTAGCACTGAAAAAGCTGGCACAGAGCTCACCTGGGGCTTGAGATTTGGCTGTATTGTTATTGAAAAGTTTTAGAATTCCCTTTGGAAGTTACTTGACGAGGCACAGCTTTTCCATGATTTTGGTACTTAAATTCTGGCTGTAACACCAGTGCCACGTGGGAACCTTTCTCCACAATTTTTAAAATCAGAACAAGTATTAGTAATCTGATTCCCTTTTAACTGAATTCAACACAAAGTTGCAGGATGAAGTGGCTGAAAATGGCGCAGCTCTCCCTGGGTGTTAATGCTGTGCGGGTTATGTCCGCTGATCCTCCCCACATCTTGTTCTGTTGTAGTAATCCCTTTGGGTCACGCACTGGGCTGTGAATGCGGTGAGTCCTGGTTCCTCCTGAGCACCCACAGTGTTACTGGGGCATGGGGAGGCCAGAGGGACTGGAAGCCTCTGCTGTTTTGTGCCAAGAAGGTGTCCGTCTTATCTGAGAGCGTGTAGGGAGCAAGTGCGTTCCGGTGCCTCAACAGTGGGCTGAGAGCACAGACCTTCTCAGTCGTCTTTGTGAAAGGGGATCAGACGGAGACGTGCTGAGGGGGAAGGGGAAGGGTGAGGGTGAGGGGTAGAGGTAGGAGGCAGCTTTCAACCAATTATAAGCTCAAGTCCTGAAAATGGTTATGGGCTTTGAGGGTTTGGGGGTTTTGCCTAAAGAGGTGATGCTTTGTGTGGCAGCTGGAAACAGCCCTCCTTGTACACCAAACCCAACTCCATATTTGGAAGGGTCGTTCAGGGTGCTGCCCAAACGTACACACTTCTCCAGTTTGGCACATTCTTATCCGCTGGGCGGAAAGATTCTGTATTTTCACTGGTCTAATGCTTCCTCGGCCTGCCACAGGCCATATCAAATCTGTGTTTATAGACCGATCCTTGCTCGCTGGTTTCAGATTTGAGCATCGATGCCATGGACGTAGCAGGAGAGCAGCAGCTGGATGTAGAGCACAATTTGTTTAAGCAACGTTTGGATAAAGCTGGCAATCGTGTGACTCCAGAGGCCGAGAGACATGGTAAGATGCTCTTCTGCTTTTCTTGGGTGGATGCTCTGGTAGTCTTCCCATCACTGTATGCCCATTTTGAGATTCATGGGAGCAAGTGACAGCTGAAGAGCAGTTAAGTACCATAAACTCTTGAAGACTTTATAGCACGCAAATCTATTAAACTGGCGCATCAGACAAACTGCTTTTATACTCACTCCTTTTGCGAGGCCAATCTTTGCCCAGTCCCTCTGAAATGCTGACAAGGACTCACAGATGCATTTCAGGAATAAAGCTGCCAAGTTAATGCTCTTTGACAACCAGAAATGAAGCAGCTGTTCTGGCAAAACTTGGCTTTGGTTGTATGTTGAAATGGCAGTGGGCTGTGAAATGGGACGAGCTGGTGGGAGGAAGGAGCCTCTCTGCAGGGAAGGCTCCAGTGGCTCAACCCTTAAGCCGAAACTTGCCGCTTACTGCATGTGCTTTGTGTGTATTAACACATACCCAATAAATGTATTTTAGTTGATTTATCAGTTACAAGTTGTAGTAAATAGTCCTTGACTACGTAAACCTTGACTACGTAAACCTCTCCTCTACATTTTTTACGTGTAATGACTCATCCTTGTACTTCGATACAAACCAGAAAGGATTCTGGCAGTGTTGCAATCTAACAGTACTACTGTCCTGACTTTTCCTTTCCAAAACATGAGCTCCTTATTACCTTTTTCTGGGCAATAGTGTAGTTCTAAGTATTAGCATGAACTAATTTTGTTTATTTGTATCACTCAGATTTAACTTTTCTGGTTTTGAAGTTGGAAGGCTAAACTAAGCATTCTTACTGCTGTGTTGCTTAGAAGCCTTTCTGTATTCAATTACAAGTTTAATGTCTAGGGACAAAAACAGCTTTTCTGTATCTGATTCTGTGTTAACACGTGTAGGCCTCCTGCCTTACTTGTATGGCTGGTCTCCATCGGTATTACTCTGTCTGAACCAGTAGCTCTGACTCCTTATATAATTGATGGAGAGGAAGAGAAACTTGTAGGGAGCAAACTGTCTCGCCTGGGAGAGGTATTTTAAGAGATCAGATACACTGCATGTAGCAAACAATTTCTTCTGCTGTCTGGGAAAAACACACAGTTTGGTTTCCATCACCTGTCTTGCAAGTTAGATCAGAAGTGTCCACCCATCTTCATTAACCTCCGATTATCAGTTTCTATTAGTAACACTGACATTCAGTCCATTATTTAAAAGGTAACTATTGACCTTAAATCAGGGCCCCATCCCTGGAGGTGTTCCAGGCCAGGTTGGACGGGGGCTTTGAGCAACCTGGTCTAGTGGGAGGTGTCCCTGCCCATGGCAGGGGGGTTGGAAAGAGATGATCTTTAAAGTCCCTTCCAACCTAAACCATTCTATGAAATTCAGTAAAGCATACACAAATTCTATTGAGTAGTATCTGGAGGCTTTTCCTAATCATAATTACATTAAAATAATTAATAGCTTAATGATTTCTATGGTAGGTTGCATTCTGTGCTGGAATGTAATCTTACTCATTTCCATTGAATGATGATAAATGACTAAATTCTTTATTGGTGGTTCTTATTTTTTCTTTCCCTTTAATGTGGGTGGAGTTTTCCGATTTCATGTATCACATCTGCATGCACATTGAGGACCATGTTAACGGCGAGAAATCCTGCATGTGGAGTTTTATGTGCTGCAGTTTCTTTATAGTATCTAAACTGTGTGCATTACCTCTGGGTGCTGTCTCTGAGACAATAGGCAGCTACTGATTACTTTTAAAAAGCTGTTACTGGTTGCTGTATCTTGAAGGACTCCGTTGTACAGGTGTGTTTGTTCAATTGGTGGGAATCATGGCTTTGACAAAACATAGCAATTGTTAAGCTGTAGTCTTCCTGATGCTATCTTTTAGTGTAACTATAAGATTAAAAGCCATACCGCTTTTTAAACAATGAATTCTTAAGTGTACTTTCAACTACTTTGAATGTTGTAAGCTTTAGAAAGAAAGTCTCACACAGTTGAAGTTTTTATTTGCTTGCTTATAACTACCATATAGTATTTGATTAAAGAAATAAGGTTAATGATTGATTTTCAGGCATATTTCATACTTTCTAATTAAAATCTATTTTTTCTGTGGTTAATACAAAATACAGACATCTTTAATACCCACTTCCATCTACCTGTTATACCTCCCAATTTCAACAAACAAGGCCTTGATAATGTTTTATCCCCTCAGCAATGTCTGGCTACGTACCTTATCACCTTCCCCAGCATCAGTTATCCAAAGAGCCACTTTTTCAAGGCTTATAGAGGGTAGTGCAGCAGTGCCTAGAGAGTGAGCTTTTGTAACCCTTAGTCGTGTCCTTCAGGATTTGTGAGTTAAAACAGCCTGATTTTAAGGGGGTCTCTTATTGTAAGAGCCAACATTTTTGAAAACTGTACATGCAAAATTCCTTGGCTTGCTTATTTCTAACTCCAGAATTTGCAAACCTTTGGTATTTGTTTTGGTTCTTGACAAAACAGAAGTCCTGTTTGAGTTTTCTGTAGGCATCTCCTACCCTTTGGCAGGTTTCAGCTGTCACCAGCTCTCATCTCCTCTGTTACAAGTCCCTCTTCAGCCTTCTGCACATAAGAACATAAAACTCTGTGAGTTTGTGCCCCAGCCGTGCTGTGGCTGCACATTCAGCACACGCATGGCACAGATATTGGCAGAACTGTTAAGTCACGAAGAAGGTAGAAATTGGTTGGAGATTTCTAGTGAGCAGTGGTTAATGTGTGTGCCTTGTCAGCATTGTTGTCCTGGAGGACTGAGTGTCAGTTTTCCACTCGTGAGACTCCCACTCTGATCTTGTTTCACTGCAGTATATAATTGTGTTCTCTGCACAGTTGGAACAGGATTGTGTATTATGCACTGCTGACTGCGGTTGATTGCTATTTATATGTGTAACAGGTCCTGTATCACATGCAATGTACTGATTGCATCTACTTTAGACAACGTTTTAACAAAGCCTTTATGGAAGTAGCATCTGATCAGTGCTACAGCAAGGCTTACAGATGGCCAGTTCTTTCTATGGAGGGTGTTCTTGAAATGGCAAATGCTATTCTGCTTCTTGGTCTTACTTCACACCTCAACGGGCTCTATGCGTACTGTTTCAGGTGGGCTTTGTATTGCAGGATGTGCAGCTTCTGACACAAAATCATTGTGTTCGTGTGTAGAACAAAACAGGAGTAGAAGATAGCATTTCTAGACATGCCTCATCACTTTGAATCCTCTTTTGTCTTAGAGTTGGGGAAAGAAGAGGAAAAAGTGTTTGATCCAAATTCTTTGGATGCCGATCGCTGTGAGAGCTGTTACGGGGCAGAGTCAGAGGACATTCGGTAACCTTTATACCTTTTTGTATCTTCTTAGCACTCAAATTAATAGAGTTGTGTTGCATGCACTTTATTTTTCAAAGTGTCTATGGAGGTCTGTGCAATGAAATCCTCCTGGGCACATGTTCAGAGAATGCTGAGAACTGGTGTGTTTTTGGTATGCCTTTGGAAGCTGCGCTCATGATTTTTAAGAACATGCAGAGTTGGGTTGCCTAGATTGTCTACACACCTGTTTAAGGGCAGTGCAAATTGCAGTAGCACAAAGATTGTATCTCAGCAGATGGAATGTTTTCTGGGTTTATTTGGTGTCCAGAGGGAAGCTGTATAAATTATTTCACCGTTATGTGAGCTCTCTTGGAATAAAACCTGGTTATGGCTTTGCCTTCTTACTTCTGCTGCAGGCTTTGCATCCTTATGGGAGCGAAGACCAGACATTTATCGCTTACACAAACAACAGCTGTCGTTTGGTGTTTCTCATTCCTCCTACCTGCAAATTCCTGTAAGAATGGATCCATGGTAGTCCATAGGTTCTGAACTATCCTGTGCTATTACTGTCTCTGTAGTAACTTGGTTTGTCCCATCTGTCAAGTTGCGTCTTTCCCCAGAGATGTTTCCATCTTGAGGGATTCATAATTCCAGCCTTCAGCTTTTTCTTTGGTCCAGCAAAACATGGAACCAAGAAAGAAAACTGTTTTTTTCCAGTGACCATGATGTTATCCAGAGGTAGAAAAGTAATGAAGAAAGTTTGCTATTAACCCTCTATCCCATTTTGACAGCCTTGGCCTAAAAACAGAAAAGGAGGAACAGAAACAGGCAGATGCTTTGTTTACCGGGCAAGTTCCAAACTGCTCAGAACAGTAGGACACTGATGTCATTTTTGTAGCAAATCACTTTGCCAAGGAGTGACTTGGCTGTCTAAATACACAGGCAAAGCCCTCTTCAGACAGCTTGCATCCTCATGCCAAAATCTAAAAAAGTACCTCAGAAAGCTCGAGCTCCTTCAGGCGCATTAGGCCAGCTTCCAAGGTCCAGTCCCTGATGTTTGCTTTATTGCCTTATTAAAGAAAAATCCACCAGGGATTCAAGTCCTGAGCTGGAGCATCTCTTTATAGCGATGAAGGTGGTAAGGTGGTGCTTGTGCTTTTGCAGGTGTTGTAACACTTGCGACGATGTCAGAGAAGCATACAGGCGGCGAGGCTGGGCCTTCAAGAACCCAGATACCATAGAGCAGTGCAAGAGGGAAGGGTTTAGCCAGAAAATGCAAGAACAGAAGAACGAGGGCTGCCAAGTGTATGGTTTCCTGGAGGTCAACAAGGTGAGAGATGGATTTTGCTGTGAACCTGCTGCATGATGGTGATGACTGCAAAAAGGCAGAGTCAGGGTGTTGTTCTCTTTTTCCAGCTTTAGATGTTCACACAACTATAATATAATAGCGCTGGGCTCAGCAAGGTACTTGTGCCCATAAAGGAGTTCGATAGGAGAGTTGGCAAGAGCAATGGGAAGGGGCTAATTCTGTATTGCGTGGGCTGGTAGGAAACATGCTGGCTTGAGAAGCTTAGCTTTTCCTACTGTCTTAGCTAGCGAGTCTTTTTGCTGAGGTTCCTGGAGGAGGAGAGGCAGCTTTTTGGGGGTTAGATTGTTCTATCTGCCCTTCTAGTCTTAAAGCAGAGACCACCAGAGGATGCTGGAGATAATGGTAACAAACAACTTGCCAGCAGAGGTGTGGGAAAGAGCTAAATGTTACCTTCCTCAGAAAAACTGTGGAAGCAAGATGACTGGAGTTGGTTGTCAAAGCTGAAAATGCACAGAGAGGTGGTTTTTCCAGCTGATGTATGAAAATACAGTATGAGTTATACCAGATAACTAGGAAATGACCCTGTCATTTGGCAGGTTACCAAACCCAGAACGCTTCGACATGCGGGTTATGTACCCAAGTATGTTCTAGAGGTCAGGCCCAGGCTAATTCTTTTTTTTTTTTTTAATTCAAACTCTGTAATTTTTCCACCTTTGTATACTGTTCCTGGAGACCACAGTCTTTATTTCTATAAAGTAAACCTTTTACAAAGCCAGACATTGTGATTTGAGCATCTTCGTGGGTACCAAACCATTACGGGACCCTCTGTCACAAAGTGTGATGAGCAGGAAAGACTCAAAGGGGAATGCCGGAGGTAGCCAGGGCCCAAGGGTGGGGGGCACTGGGGAAATTTCTGGGGGCTGTTGTTATACACTTGGGATTTTGCGCATTGCCATTCTTGTCAGGTCTGCAGTTAACATAGGCAGTAGGCTCACGCAGACATCGAAGGTGTAATTAGCTCGTGAGCTTGGGACATTCAGGTCTTCCAGGGGTGAGTGTGTGTGATTGCTAGTAAGTGTCAGGAAGCACTGGCACCGCATATCCAAATCCCTTTCAGATTCCAGGATGAAATTTTAACTACCTTTGTCTTTTGGGTTTTTTGTTTGGTTTTTTTTGTAGGTTTAGCACTTTATTTTTGCATGCAGCTTATTTTCATAGATGTGTACATAGGATCACTGTTGTTTATTGTATTAAGGTTTTTTTACCCTGCTCACTTTCCCTCTTAGTTACTTTATTCACTCATTTTCTATGATACCTTTTTGTATTTCCTGCAGCAGCAGTCAGTTCCCTCCCAATAGCTTAATTCTTCCTTCTTCCCATTTTTGTTTCCACTAAAATAATACGCATAGAACAGTTGTTATCAACATTTGTATGTAATTATGGCTTTCCACATGACTACCTGTGAGGAAGAGGGGAAATTCATATTTCTCCTAGGACAATATCTGTGGATATTGTCACCTATGAAAATGAGTTGCTTGGTCTATGTCTTGTTTCTAAACAAGAATTTAAAGATCCGACACCAGTACAACTGCTTTATTTATATAGATTCAGACCTTTTAATGAAAGATTACTGTCTCCTGCAGGTAGCTGGAAATTTCCACTTTGCACCAGGAAAAAGTTTCCAACAGTCTCATGTACATGGTAAAGTATTTTCTTTTCCTTCTCATTGTGACCTTTAGCTTCCAAGTGTATTTGACTGTTTTCTTTGAATATCTTCGCGTTGCTATCCGTAATAACAACAGCACTGCTTCAGTAGGGAGGATGTTGTTGAAGTTTTGTTACAGAGGTTTAGAACCATCATGAACAAATAGAAGAGTGTTTTCTGGAGGTGCTGACACATGACTTTGGAAGAACTTGGAGGAGAGTTTCTGGGCAGTCCCTCAGTCTCACTTGTTCCACAAAACTTTGCTGCTCTGCTGTAAAACAACCTCAAGTAAGGTGTTCAGTTCAGGACCTGAATATCATAAACTCTGGAAAGGATATTTTGGAGAATACCTCAGGAGAACTTAAAAGAAATTCAGACTGTTTAGAGTAAAATTTAAGTTGTAAAGGACTTCCTCAAGTATATATATACACACAGTGGCTGGAATGATAGTGGTAGTTTATAGGATCATGGAATGGTTTGGGCTGGAAGGGACCTTTAAAGGTCATCTAGTCCAACTCCCCTGCCATGAGCAGGGACATCTTCAACTAGATCAGGTTGCTCAGAGCCCTGTCCAACCTGACCTGGAATGTTTCCAGGGACAGGGCATCTACCACCTCTCTGGGCAACCTGTGCCAGTGTCTCACCACCCTCATCATAAAAAAAAAATCTTCCTTATATCTAAGTCTGAATCTCCCCTTTTTTAGTTTAAAGCCATTACCCCTTGTTCTGTTGCTACAAGCACTATTAAAATGTCAGTCCCCATCTTTCTTAGAAGCCGCTTTTAAATACTGAAAGACTGCTATAAGGTCTCCCCAGAGCCTTCTCTTCTTCAGGCTGAACAACCCCAACTCTCTCAGCCTTTCCTCATAGGAGAAGTGTTCCATCCCTCTGATAATTTTTGTTCCCCTCTTCTGGATCTGCTCCAACAGGTCCATGTCTCTCCTGGGCTGAGGGCTCCAGATCTGGACGCAGTACTCCAGGTGGGGTCTCTGCAGAGCGGAGCAAAGGGGCAGAATCCCCTCCCTCACCCTGCTGGCCACGCTGCTGGGGATGCAGCCCAGGATGTGGTTGGCTTTTCTGGGCTGTGAGCGTACATTGCTGGCACGTGTCCAGCTTTTCATCCACTAGTACCCCCAAGTCCTTATCTGCAGGGCTGCTCTCATTCCCTTTATCCCCCAGCCGGTATTGATACTGGGGGTTGCCCCGACCCAGGTACAGGACCTTGCACATGGCCTTGTTGAACCTCGTGGGGTTTATGTGGGCCCACTTCTCAAACTTGTCCAGGTCCCTGTGGATGGCATCATACCTTCAGGCATGTCAACTGCACCGCTGAGCTTGGTGTCATCTGCAAACTTGCTGAGGGTGCACTTGATCCCGCTGTCAATGTCACTGACATACTGTCGTATTAAACAGTACTGGTCCCAGTACGAACCCTTGAGGGACACCACTTGTTGCCAGTCTCCATCCGGTCACTGAGCCATTGACCACTATCCTCTGGATGTGACCGTCCGACCAATTCCTCATCCGCCAAGCAGTCCACCCATCAAATCCATATCTCTCCAATTTAGAGAGAAGGATGTTGGGGGTGACCATGTCAAAGGTCTTCCAGAAGTTGAATCACCTCCCTGTCGTCCATGTGCCTTAACATAGCTTCTAGAAGGGTCTGTTCCATGATCTTCCCAGGCACAGCGGTAAGGCGACTACATCAGCAAGTTCCCTCAGGACTCTGGGATGCATCTCATCAGGTTCCATAGACTTATGTATGTTCAGGTTCCTCGGGTGGTCTTGAACCTGATCTTCTTTTGCAGTGGGGGGGACTGAGGGAGCAAAGTCCCTCCCTTACACCTTTAACAGGAACTTGATTAAAAATGTGTGGTTTAATGGAATGTTTGCAGTTCACTTGATCAGGTGTTTGAAGTGTGCAATCTGTAGTAAAGGTTCCACAAAGAGCTGTAATTTCAGCCTGATTTTTCCCCTTCATATCACTCACTCCAGTTTAACCTGTACCACTGAGGTAAAGGTCAAGGGAGAACGTGAATGTGCTTTGTGAAAGTAACTGGTGTATTTGCAGAAAAAAAAGCAAGCATTTGAGCACAGTTTCTACAGATGAAGAAGCACTCTTGTGCAAAAGAAAAAAAAGAAAGCAGGTTTTTCCCCACAGTATTAATTGTTGTTAATAATACAATGTTTCACTTCTTTCTGCAGAACTTGCTTTGTGTGCTTAAACTAGCATAACAGCAGCAACCCTACTATAGCCAGTATTTAGGACTTCACAGCATGTATCAAAGTTAATAAGACGCATCTCTGCATTGCATCTGTTCTCTGTAATAGGCATGAATGCAAGCTGGCTGTGCTGAGAGCAAGTACTTTGTGTACATAGGGGAGGGGGTGAGGTCAGGATAGCTCTCTGATTGCACGTGCCCCAGAAGTCTTGCACAACTGAATTGAAAATTCAGTAGGAAAATACAGGTGAAAACCAGAAAGGACTATGTTGTTACTGCAAACCTTTTGGAGGCAGAGTTAAGAATATTAGTGTGTTGAGGACAGTGAAAAGGAATAGGATGATGGGCAGACAAACTCTGTTTTCTGGGAATTCTGTCACATTAAATATCAAGGAAAATGCTTTTCTAATGCTTTTCTCCATGTGCAACTGTTTTCAGTTCTTGGAATCTCCTGAGTCTGTTACAGTCTATTGACATCCCTCAGTGGCTGTCTTTCAGGTACTTTTCCTATCTCACCATAAGCCCATGGAAACATTTTGCATTTACAACACCCTGTTGCAAGGTGTTCAGCAGGTGTCTGCTCTGCTGTAAGAAAAAACACCTCCTCTCACTTACTTGCTGCCGCTAGCTGTATCTGATGGCCCTTGTTCCTCTGCTGGAAGAGTGAACGGTTGCTGCCTGCTCTCTCCCTGCCTCTCAGGATGTCATAGACCTTTCCTGTACCAGCCCATGGGCCATGTCTTTCCCCTGTCGAGGAGTCCCAGCTTACGCAGATGGTCCTTTGTGGAAGCCACTCGACCTCTGAGATTCCCTGCTGGATTTCTCTGAACCGCTTTCAGTTCAGCTCTATCTGGAGGTACAAGACTGCACCCAGGATTAAGGTCCAGGCTGAGCATGACATAGGCAGTGGCATAATGATTTTCTTCCTTTTATTCTTTCTTGCTTTCATACTTATTCATAACATGTAATTTCCCCTTTTTTCCCAACCTTTTCCTGGGCAATGTTTTCATGGCCCCAACCAACAACCAAGGAATTTTCCCTGACTCCAAGGGAAATAGACAGCTCAGAGCCTGGTCTTGTTCTTGTACACAAAGCTGAGACTGTTTTCTGCCTTGGTATAACCTTTCTTTGTGATCCTTTTTTTTTTTTTCTCTTTTAATTTTGCAGAAAGAAAGAAGTTTTTTTCCCTTTAATTAAAGATAAAGAACTTGACTAGTATTAGTCAGAGGACAGAGCTCTGTGAGATATTTCCAGACCTCCCCCTCTTGTTTCCACACAAGAACTTACCAATGTATGATTTTTTTGATCCATTTAAGAAGATCTACGTTAATGCTCAGTCCTGTTAATACACTTAACAGAACGTCATGCAGGATGAACTTGAATGTCTAAGAGAAGTCTGAATATTCCAAACTGTTGTTGTCAAAAAACACATTAACAGTCCAATCAAAATAATTTTACTAGACCTATTTGATACAAAACTGTGATGACTGACAGTATTTTTGCTTCTGCCTTCCATTCCCTACCAATTTGAATCAGTAGAGAATAGGGGGGGTTGAACAAAAACGTCAGTACTATGGAAAGTTCATTCAGTTGCACTGCTCTCGTTGCCTAATATCGGAGTAGCTATACCACATTTGGACAGCTGATGGTTAGACCTGAGTCCATACTTTTTTTTTTTTTGGTGTTATTGAAATCCTGAAGATAGCACACCAGCTTTTGAGTTCCTTGTGCTGTTACTCTCTCCTTCTCCTGAGGGTCACTGTTGTTTAACAGATCTCCAGCTGGGGAATCTGCACAGGTATCTTCCTGACAGTGTGAAGGGTCCTATTCAGAAGCACCAGTAGATCTGACTGTAAATGTAATCCTGATCTGAGCTTCTGAACTTCTGCTGTGTGCTTGGCGTTAACATCTTCAAAACTGTAACTTCTCTCCTGGGTAGAAGCAAGTTGAAATTGTTTTTTTCAGAAAGTAGAATAAGAAGTAAGAGGAGACTCAGGGCTAACACACATGCAAACCAGAACCAGCACTGTATAAGGTGCAATGTTATTTCTGTTTAGTGATGTTAGCTTTAATTGTGTCTACCTCACTCTTTATGTCCTTTTATTTTGTTTGAGTAGCTACCCTAGGATAGATGTGACCCAGAAGAAGTCTTATTTTTCAGGGATTATTCATTCAGCTGAATGTGAGAGGAATATAGGTAGAAGGCAGGGAATGGCCTTGTCCAGAGGAATTAATCACATTTCTCACATCCATGAGTCTTGATTCTTTGGCTTGGCAGAAAACCTTCCATTAAGACAGAGAAGATCAGAGGTTCTTGTTTAGACTAGGAAGAAAGGTTGAAATTACGTTCAAGTTTGCTAACAATAGCTAAATACAGCAGCCTAAATTCAGTTACATTCCTAATCAGGAGAATGCTAATGAGTAGCTACCAAAGCAATTGTTCTCCAATTTTTTTCATTTTTAAATACTGTACAAGTGGGTAAGCCTCATGAAAGCCACCCGCCTTAAGAGTTTACTGAATATCAGGTTTTATTAGTAACAATCACGTTTTGCAATTCAGAGTTGATTCTGATTGGCAATATTATATGTCTCTGTGTTTTAATGCAGATATGTATACTGACTAATAGGAATCAAAGTTTTGAAGTAGGTAGCCTATGAATCTTAAGAGATGCAAGTGCATTATCTCATCATAGTGTAACATCTGCTGAAATAGATTCAAATCATATTTCACTTGTGTTTGGCATTCTAAATGTCCTGAGGGTTTTTCATAAAATATTGAGGCCCTAACATCTCAGACTTTCTCAGAAGAATGCATTACCCAGATCTTATGTGACCCCAGACTTATTTCTTAAATATTCTTATATCATGGTAATCTTTGTGACCCAAGGACATCTGATGTTCTCCTGACAATCTGTTTTTTTTGCAAAGTAAGTGTTTGACATTCACTTGTTTTAACACAAGTTCGCCTTCCTGTCTTTATGCAATATTCGTTTGTCTGAAGGAACTAGAAGCACTAGAAATGCTGAAAAACTAAAATGAGGAGGGGGAGGAGGTTTGTCTGTTTAGAAGAAAAAAGTTATTTTGTCCATTTTGTTTTGTTTCTGCCTGCATGAATGTTAAATCCAGGTGAGATGATTTTGCTTCTCTTACTGTTTGCGTGGATGTTTTTCTATTCTTTGTATGTAACCTTTGGTCTCGTTCTTTTGATATTGGTTCCATATTTATACATTGTTCTGCACAGTCATTAAATCAACTTTGTGTTCCTTTTGGTTTCTCATAATCCCCAGGCCCTGAAGGAAATGTAATTTGGGAATTGAGGGAGGGTGTTTTTCTATCTTTAGATAATTGAAAAGAAAGGTCCAGCTCTGCTGGGTTAATGCAATTTTTATCCATGCATATTCACATTTCCAGTATACCTAACAGGAAGACTCAAGAATTGATGATTTTGACCCCTCTTGTATCAATAACAGACTGCTACTGTGCAGTAGCACAACTCTTGGCTGGTTAAGGAGATGCTGTGCTCTTCTCAGCTGACCATTGGAGGCTGAGCACTTTATTACTAGAGATATTTCTGCAGCATAGACTTTGTTCATATTTTATATTAGTTTTCATCATTAGTAGATGTTTTAGTGTGTGTTGCTATTCATTGCTCATCTCAAGTCGTGAAAATTTTTCTCTCTAGGAGAATTCACATAGCTGATCTAATGCCTTTGTTCCATCTATAATGGTTAACTACCTTTTAGGTAGTGTGTAAATATATGGCTTGTGCTTCTTGAACGGGTGCTCTGTCTGTCCTTTGCGTGCTGTGTTCCCAGAGAATTCAAGCTGAAACTTTGTGAATTTGCTTTTGAAGCAAGCAGTGATGCTGATTTTAATCCCAAGTTACTGGAAGCATTGAAAACTGGTCACTTTTAGCCTGCACCATTATGCTTCATCTTCAGTGTCAGAGAAGACCCCCCACTCCTGAATGTCATACCAGCCGCAAATGGTCTTGTCTTTTTCCTCAGCTCATCTGTGGTCCGGTTGCACTAAGAAATCCCAGGTCATTAGGAGGAGTGAAGGAGGTCGTGAGGAGGACTGAACCACTTCAAAGCAGACTTCTTGGCACTGAAACTAGTAGTACTGGCTCTTCAGAAACAAGGAAAAACCGGAATAAAACATTATTGATATTTACAGTCTCCTGTTCCAAGCAGCACAGCCTCAAGCCCTCCTTATTCATTTGGTACTAGCTGAGATTGGGCTTGCTTCACTGTTGTCTGCTCCACAGGCTTTGAATCCTAAACTGGGATTTTATGTTCAGTTTATGCAGGGTGCTGCAGGTTTTGGTGAAGTTCTGTCTTTCACTTGTGCCTCTGTAAGGACAGTCTCCAGCACCAGCTGTGCCTGTTTGTGATTCTGGATATCATATTTTCTTTGCAGCAGTTCATACCTTCTCTCTTTCCTTCCTGCCTCAGAGAAAAGAGGAATGATTGAATGATTTAGCTTTTCAACCTCCTGAGGTTTGTGGTTCAGGAGCTGCTCCTGTTTCTGTCCATGCAGCAGCCATCTCCTGCTTCAGCTGTGGTGGTTGGCAACAAGTTTCCAACATGTGGGAGAGACCTTAGTGATAGGTTTGTCAAAAGAGAGATGATCATCATATCACTTCCTTCTTCCTTGCCATATTTCTTCTAGTCAAGAGGAAGCTGAGGTTTCTCATTCATCCTTTATCTTTGGACCATTCTGTTGCTGAGGTGCCATCATCACTGTTTTTTAGGGAAGACATTGCCCATCGTGCTTTATTGACAATCAGAGAGCTTTTCAGGATTCCTTAAAATGTATCATTAGATTCCTTCAATTCCCTAGAAAGAATCTGATGCTGATGAAAATATTCAGGACATTCTCTGTCCTAAAGACACACTCTTAATGACCGTGGTGATTTCTGTGGGTGAAGCAGTTCTGTATGTGGTCCGAATTTTGCGTTTTTCTTACATCCTACATGGTCAACGGGAGGAACAAAGTTATCTTTGAAGGCACTATTTTTGTGATTACCATGTGTTTTTTTCCTCATTTGGGATGATGATTGTGGAAGGAAGAAACCCAAGTAAGCTGCTCCTTGAGATGCTGATGGTTTTGGAAAAGGAACTGCCTACTCGCAGTCACCAAGCTTTGCTTAGAAATGTGCAAAGCTTTCTTAGCTGTCCAAGAGCACAAATTAACTCGTCAGTTGTACATCTTCATTAATGTTCTGCCTATGTACTTAAGGGAGGGCTTATTACCTTTTCTACTAGATACTTGTTTGACAGCAAGAACCCAGTTGAAGGCATCCTTGGACTCTATGGATGACCCCTAATAGCCTCTCTTATTTTACATACTTTTTAATGTTTTGAGTGCTGAATTGCAAAAGGATGTACAGTCTTTGACTGAAGACTGGTTGTCTTTTTTAGGTCCCTTGGCATCTTCTCATTGGCAACCAAGAGCAAGTGACACTAATTCTTTTTTTCTGCCAACTGCAGCCTCTTTCTCTATTCCTTTCCTGGAGTCCTACTAGTTGTGGGGCTGTTGGTGTTGCACAGGCCTTGTACAGATACCAGTTCCTCACCTGAGCTCTTCTCTTGCCCATCAACATTCTTGGAAAAAAAACAACGTGGGCCTCAATCTCCATCAGTCAAGAACACCGTTTCAGTGTGGAGGAGATCCAAATCCTTTGGTTGATCACCTGTACGATATTCATTCCATAGAGTGTGTTTGTGTGAGTTCATTCTAACTTCTTTCCCAAAGTAGTATCTGCTGGGGAATTAACTGTTTTCATCCCCAAACTGAATGCTGGAGACTGGGATTCTTGTTTCATCCTCAGCGTTGCTGAGGACTGTTCTTTTTATGCTGGTAAACTCCTTTCAGAGTTTGGTTGTCTTGGTGCTGAAAAACGCAAGGTATCACCTGTTTCTATGCAGACGGACAAACTGTTTTCAAGTTACATCAGTTGGAGACCACAAATGTGATGTTTCCATTTGTCACTGGACTATAATCTGTCAGAGCTCAAGTCATACTGGTTATGGGAATGCCTAATGTTTGTCAAGCAGCCACCTGGAGGCTCTCCATACGTTCCATACCTTCTCTGTACCAAAAAACATGCTGTTGTAGAAGCACCACCAGGCATGTAGCATTTTGCAAAGTGGATCAAAATTGCTGTGTGAAGGATTCAAAGGCCCACCTCTGAGAAGATACAAGTCTGTGACAGTTATCAGTTAGTCATGCACCGTGTTGAACAGTTTTCGAAACAAATAAAAAAGGAGGTTACTTAACCTCCTTTGAGAGACGCCATCCAAACATACATTTCCCTTGCCCACCATCCTTCCAGGTATTCACCTTTGTTGGGATCTTGCAACAGAATGAACAAAACCAACCGCATGGTTTGCTACCTCCCCCATGCATCAGGTGAGATGAAAGAAGCACAGGACTGATTAAGATCAAAAACTTGTTACCCAGCTTTGAGTGTTAATGTAAACCTTGAGTGCACTTCTAGATGTCAGTTTAGGAGCAACCAAAGCTCTTTCTGTTACCTTAAGACTAACAAAGAATCTAAATATGACCAGCATTGTTACCTAGCATGCTGCTTTAGAGCTCACTTAACATACACCGACATCCCACTGTATTTTTCCATTTAGTGATTAATTCCTGCATTTTTGTTTCTCTGTTACTCTTGAAATGATGGCTTGTCCATACATATCAGTTCTTTGGCTAGCTAGGGAGTTATTTTACATGGTCTAGAAAGCACACCAGCAAAGCTGTTACTCTTCTCCTTTTTGGTATGGGTTTTAAATGCTGCTCTGTCTGAATCTGTATCTTTTCATTTCAAGGATCTGAATATTTCTCTTTTCTCTCCTCTGTTCATTTTTGCAGTGCACGCTGTTGAGAGTAAGTGTTGCTGTATCCCCCCCCCCCCCCAAAAAAAAACCAAACAACTGTTTATTACAGAATTAATGTAATTTCTGTTATTTGCTGTGCCCATGTGCCCATAAATCTCCTTTGGGAGGAGCTGTTGATCTAGGCTGAGATTTGAGAAGATTTCCTGAAAGCTAAAAGGAGAGCCATCCCAGGTCATTCTTCTGTGGTAAACGAGGTCACCAGATGGAAAAGGCCATCCATCTTTATCTTAAACAATTTTAATATATCAGTGTTGGAGATAATGTGTTGGCAGATTATTAGTTGCCCTGTGCAGGTAATGTAATTGAGGGGGACATGGTGACACGTTGGAGAGACCAGTTATGCCTTTTGAAGTCAGGTGGGATAATTATCTCATTTAATCTTATTTGTACAACAGGCCAGAGAATTTCTCCTGGGAATTAATGCACCAAGCCTTCTAATCTCAGAATACTCATTAGGACGTTTTCCAAGAGTTTGTAAACCGTTGGATTTTTTTAAGGGTAATCATAGAGTCATAGAATGGTTAGAGTTAGAAGGGATGTTAGATCATCTAGTTCCAACCCCCCTGCCATGGGCAGGGGCATCTCCCACTAGGTGGTGGTAATCATGGTGGTTACAGGTTGAGATGTGATGTTTCGACTCAGTAACATCTGGTAGAAGGCTCAAGCTCTTGGCTTTGCTCACTCCCTCCCCTAGCCACAACATTTTGTGTGTTGCTCCCTGCTCTAGCCCCCTCTTCACAATGCATCCTTATGCCACTCATCAGCTTCTTGCCACTGTGCTCCTGTAAGGTATTTTCCTCCAGAAAGTTCATCCCCAGTTTGAAAATTGGTGTCCTATCTCACCTTGGAGCAACATGTAGCTGTGTCTTGGGTTTCTTGCAGTCTTAATGTGTTTGACAGTCCTGAGTGACCGTAATTGCTGTTAACTCTGTTTTGCAGGTAAAGGACTGAATTTCAGAGTCTAAGGAGGCTTTGTGGTTGTTCAGGTCAGAAATGCAAGATCAGGAGAATTCTTCAGACAGACAGCAGTTCTTAAAACTGTGTTACTAAAACAGTGAAGAAAAGTAGGTTATGTAAAAACAGACAGACTTCTTGGCAAACTTAAGATGTTTCACAGGTCTGTTTTATCTAGCTAGGCACTTAGCTGCAGTTACAGAAAGGAAGGAATGTGTTTGTGTTTTTTTCAGAAAGAAGAGTCTGGTCCTAGCTGACAAGTCTCTTAAAATGTGCTGTTCTGTTTCCTTGCCCTGTTTCTTCTCTAAGCAGGCTAAATAGCCTATTGTTTCATGTTAAGCAAACTATGGCTAGCTAAACAGTTGTCTGCAACCTAAAGCATATACACATCAGCTTAGCATGATCCTCAGTGATCAGAGATAAATATACCTGTTGTCTGGTGGAAGACTGTTTTAGAAACTGAACGTATAAATCATGCTTTTTCACAGAGTATTAAATCATTTATTGCAGGGGAGTTTTATAAAAACTAATTAATTGATGTTTTATCTGTGGAAGGCATAGTGAAGCACTGTGGGGAAAATTTGTTTTGGATAGCCATAACTGTTAAAATCGGTCACACACGATGTAAATCTAGTATAGCATAGCAGGTTGGTTCATGACTGGTCTTTCTCAAGCGCTGCCCTTGGATTTCTGTGGTACTGCCCTATAACTGTAAGATTTGTCAGCCTTACTAGTACTCCCACTTCACACGATAACAAATGTGACTACCCGACCGTTAAACCTGATAAACACCATAATCCTGTGAAGGGTTCTAGGGGTATAGCCACCAGGAGGAGCATTCCTATCCCTCCCTATGCATCTCTGCATTGCACCAGCACAAGCATTTGTGCAGCTGTGTGATTAACTTTCCTTTGGAGCTGCCCTGCCTGGACGAATAGCCACACATAAAGCAATACTTACATTTCAGCCTATTGTGTTCTGGGGTGTAGCTCATGACCAAATGAAGGGTGGGACAGGAGTGAGCCATCAACAGACAGATGGGGGGACAAAGACTGTTTTATTCCTTTGGCAGAGGTCCAGTTTAAATGCAGATCCACCAGAGCCAGGATCTCTGTAGAACTTTTTTTATTAGCTGAAGGTTAGCCTGCTGGTGTCTGTACAAAAGGCAGTAGGACTTGACACTTCACTAAGCCACTTACTATTTGCACTTAAATCAAATGTTGCTGCAGCATGAAACAGGGTGTTGCTGGTATCCGTTAAGAAAAACAGCATAGCATAATCCCAAGGCTACTTCTCCCTTCTTGCCTTTCCCTGCCCACCATTTCATATCTATTTCCAAATTCTTAGTAGGAATTTCTTTTTAAAAGCCAAATGAGTTCTTTGATTCAAAGGCACACAAACCACTGCTGGTGGCAGTGACAAGTCTGCATACTCGTCAGAGACAGCAGCAGGAATATCTGAAGCCAGTGCAGCTCTGAGCTCTTTGTAATGCAAATGTAATCGCCTTAATTCCAATGACTGCAGCCTTCGTTTGTGAGCATTGAATGTTTCAACTGTGAAATGCAAGGGCCTCTCCCTAGATCAGAGCATTGGGAGGAGTATAGTTTAGGCTTGGCATTTATTCTTCTAACTGTGCATTTTCTGTTTTGCATGTTTGGGTTTAGTAAGGGTTTTCTATAAATCCAGGTAAAGCTTTTGGTGTTTTATTGGAAGATGTTAATAGGAAAAAAAATGAGTCTGCAGCACACTCATGTTAAGTAAATGTTTTAAAGGAGAGGCTAGTTTCAATCAGTTCTTTAGCGCTGCAGCCTGACTTGTGCTAGGCTGTATATCAGAAACCCTTCAAGGGAGTAGAATTCCTAATCTTTGTTAATCATGTAGCAGTACTTGGTGATCTGACTCCATCAGCTCCTAAAATAATAGCCCATGATTTCTGAAGTGTGTTTTTCTTTGCTAAGGTGAAAGGTGAGGTCTGGCTTCCTGAGCATGTTAACTTACCAGTTAAAATGCGCCACAGCCTCTGTCTACTTTAAGATGATTGTGTGACTTTGGATAAACCTGGTAGGAGTAATACTGAAATTGAGTTGTAAGTTATATTTTCATCCTGAGACTGATGGTTCTGGCATTGCATAAAGTCATTTAAGTAGCCAACCAAAAGATAGCCAGTGCCTTCCACTGCCCGTGTCTTTGCCAGATCCCTTCTGAGGGTGTGTGGTGCTGCCGGTGGCATCATATTGCTGTAAGCAGGAAGGGCAGAGAGAGGGCAGGCCAAATTCAGTGACAGTCGCCTTGGCCCCACCAATGGTTTGCAAATAACCTGCTCAGGCCGTCCCCACAAAGGCTTTTCCTTTCCCCATGCGTTCTCCAGGCAGAGGTAACGAGGCTGATGGGCAGAGTGCTGAGTTGCTAAGATGTCGATGATTTCTTTAGGGTACTTGCGTGTGATATTAAGGTATGTGCTCTGTTCTGTTGTTAGTTTAGATCTGTTGTGCCTCTACGTTTTACAGTAGTTAGAGGAGTTATGTTTATCAGATGGTAACTGAGACACCAGTGAAGTTTTTCTTGCTTTCCCCTGCGATCTTGTTTTTGCCCTAGATTAAGAATACATTCAGGTGAGGACTGCAATACTTAATCTGAATTAACCACAAATTAAAGTTACTTTCCTTCACGCTAGCAGTGTCTAGTCTATGTCAGGGGGGGAGTTGCAGCGGTTTTATCTGTCACATGCCCTGCTGCAAGCAAGAGAGAAATGCAGGAGATTTTCTTGCTATTTTAGATTGCAATGGAAATGAGAGCTCCCTTATAAGCTAGAATAAGGTAAATAGAAATGCTTGTTATCACAGTCTGAACTATATTCTTAAACTATTTTTCTATTACAGTTCATGATCTACAGAGCTTCGGCCTTGATAATGTAAGTGTTCCTAAGATAGTGTTCTAGTTCTCTTGGTCTATTTTCCTTCTGGATTTCCCTCCCTTTGCCACATTGACATCCTACTGTACTGATCCCGTCCGGATTTGGCTATATAAGCCTGAGCAGAACCTGGGACAGGGCTCTGAAGTATGTTCTGGGACATCTGCATGTTGCTTGGCAAGCCTGTTCCCCTCTTCCTGAGACTGCCTTGTGCCTGAATGTGCACTTCCTGGTTTTCGAAGGTTCACGTTTTCACAACTGCTTCTGGGTCTGTTGGGGTTTACCTTGTGCTGGGAGGAAAGCAGATGATACCCATACTTGTGCCACCAAGGCAGCTGACCGCATGGTGTTCCTATGGCAGGGAGAGGAATCGGTGGGAGAGCCTGCTCTGTAGATGGGAGGGAAGGGCACTGGGATCTGGGGATTTCCAGCAGGAAAAGGAGAAATTCCAGATCTTGGAATCTCCCATGAATAAAAAAGAAGAGCAAGTGCTTTGGAGTTCACTGTTAGGACGTGCCGAGTAAGGGAGGACCTGTCTTTGTTCTAGAGCCACACTCAGAAAAATATACAAATAATTAACTTTCAACCCCTTACCTTGCCTCTTGGATGCTGTGCAGTTGTTTGAGTTATTAACATTTACATTTCAGATCAATATGACGCACTATATCAAACATCTCTCATTTGGAAGAGATTATCCAGGCATTGTGAACCCTCTGGATGGGACAGACATCACTGCACAGCAAGGTAAAAACCAACTAAGAGAAATCTCTTTTTGTCTATATTAATAAGTGTTAGAAGAGAACAGGAGCAAAGTTCCTAGTCTTTAACAAGAATCCTGACAGCATTGTGTAGAACACAGAATCCTCCACCTTGTGCTCTTCTAGAACAGCTGCCTCCATTCGTCTGGAACAAGTCTGCCAACGTGTTTTGATTCTGTGACCTTTCTGAAAGATCTTTCGGTGTTTATGGATGCACAACAGCAGCTGTAGCACATCTTTATTATGTGCCTGCATCGGGTGTAGTTCAGGGAGAGCCCTGTCTAGCTACTGCGTGCAGTAGAAGATAACCAGAAGATGCAGGATAGGGAAAAAGGCCTAACTGATAGTTGCCGGAGAACCATGGTGACTGCCTGACCTTGATCTACCCAACAGTAATGGCTGAACGGCTGCAGTGAAGTTGAAATATGGCTGATCTTTTCTAGATAGCTCCAGCTGGCTGGCTTTTGAGAAGGAAGGGCAATTCTCTCATCGTGTTGCTGCTGCTCAAACTATAATCTTTGCTTATTCACATAAGACTGCTTGTGTGCATTTTCCTTGAAAGATCCTGACTGTATCACTTTATATGCCACTGCAGAGATTAGTTGGCTTTTTTTTTTTTCAGATCCGCTGAAGTCTGCAAAGTTTGTCTTTGCAGGTACTTGGGGTGCTGTTATATAACACAGCTTGAAGAAAGAATTCGTTTGCTTTGAGGTGATGGTAGGATTGTTAATCATACCGGAACCCATTCTTTTAAATTTTCCGTCATCGATTTTAATTCTTGTACCCAAATCAGAGGATGTTGCTTAAAATAAAATACAGAAAAAGGAAAAGGTGTCATAATGCTCAATACGATTGGGATGCTGTAGTTTTTCTGTGGAGTAACAAACTCTCTGAGAGGTGGACCATGACTGGCTGGTAACACATACATTGCCGGCTCATGTTGAGCTTCTCATCCACCAGCACCCCCAAGGCATCTCCTCAAGGCTGCTTATCAATGCATCCTCTGCCCAGCCTGTATTTGTGCTTGGGATTGCCCCAACCCACGTGCAGGAGCTCGCACTTGGCCTTGTTGAACTTCATGAGGTTTGCATGGGCCCACCTCTCATGCCTGTCCAGGTCCCTCTGGATGGCATCCCTTCCTTCCAGCATGTTAACTGCTCCGCACAGGTTGATGTCGTCGGCAAACTCGCTGAGGGTGCACTCAATCCCACTGTCCATATCACCAACAAAGATGTTAAACAGCACCAGTCCCAGTACCAACCCCTGAGGAACACCATTCGTCACTGCTCGCCACTTGGACATCGAGCCATTCACCCCAAATCTTTGAGCGTGGCCATCCAGCCAATCCCTTATCCACCAAGTGGTCCATTGGTCAAATCCATGTTTCTCCAATTTAGATACAAGGATGTCATGTGGGACAGTGTCAAATGCCTTGCACAAGTCCAGGTATATGGTGTCAGTTGCTCTTCCCTTGTCCACCAATGCTGTAACCCCATCATAGAAGGCCACCAAATGCATGATTTGCCCTTAATGAAGCCATGCTGGCTGTCACCAATCACCTCCTTATTTTCCATGTGCCTTAGCAGGGTTTCTAGGAGGGTCTGCTAATGATCATGCCAGGCACAGAGGTGAGACTGATAGGCCTGTAGTTCCCCGGGTCTTCCTTTTTTCCCTTTTTAAAAATGGGGGTTATGCTTCCCCTTTTCCAGTCAGTGGGAACTTCACCGGACTGCCAGAACTTCTCAAATATGATGGATTGTGGCTTGGCAATTTCATCCACCAGTTCCCACAGGACCCATGGAGGAATCTCATCTGGTCCCATGGACTTGTGCACCTTCAGGTTCCTCAGCTGCTCTCAAACCTGGTCTTCTCCTACAGTGGGCAGGTCCTCATTCTCCCGGTACCTGCCTTTGCCTTCTACGACTTGGGCGGTGTGGCTAGAGCACTTCCCAGTGAAGACTGAGGCAAAAAAAGTCATGGAGTACCTCAGCCTCATCCATGTTCCGGGTGACCAGGTCTCCCATTTTCTTCTGCAGAGGGCCCACATTTTCCTTAGTCTTCCTTTTATCACTGACGTACCTATAGAAGCTTTTCTTGTTGCCCTTGACGTCCCTGGCCAGATTTAACTCTGTCTGGGCTTTACTTTCCTAACCTGATCCCTGGCTGTTCGGACAATTTCTCTGTATACCTCCCAGGCTACCTGTCCTTGCTGCCACCGTCTGCAGGCTTCCTTTTTCTGTTTGAGATTGTCCAGGAGCTCCTTGTTCAAGCATGCAGGCCTCCTGGCATGTTTTTCTTGACTTCCTCTTTACTGGGATGCATCGCTCCTGAGCTTGGAGGAGGTGGTCCTTGAATATTAGCCAGCTTTCCTGGGCCCCTCTTCCCTCTAGGGCTTTATCCCATGGCACTCTGGCCAAGCAGATCCCTGAAGAGGCCAAAGTCTGCTCTCCTGAAGTCCAGGGTAGCAAGCTTACTGTGCGCTCTCCTCGCCACCCTAAGGATATCAAACTCTACCATCTCATGGTCACTGCAGCCAAGGCTGCCCTTGAGCTTCAGGGCATTTGAAAATAGGTTTTCAAAGCGACTCCTGCCTTCTATTATCCTTAAGAGAACTGAAGGAACAGGCTGGTCTGAGGCAGCAGCAGGAGTTCTCCTATTTTTTTTGTTCACTGATCCAGATCTTCCTTTTCATCTGATATGATAGAAACCATGCTTCTACAGGAATAAACTGTAGTGTTAACTGAAGTTGATATAGGATACTCGTTTAGAGTTGAGTGTGTTTGCTTAGGGCTATGCTATTAAATATAAAGGTTTTCATGTGCTATAGTAAGAATTTTCAAGATGATGTACTGCTCAAACTATAGCAAGATAGCTGGTTTGTAGGCCGTTTTCAATTTAGTCAAGGCCAAAATGACAGTAGCTTTAGTTGGAACAGGAACAAGATTCAATCTGGCAAAAGGAAAACTCATGTCAGTCATTAACTTTACTGTCCTTGAAAACCTCCAGTAGCTGTTGCATAGAAAACTGTTCCCTGACAAGTTGAACAAAACCAATTTGTGTCTACTTAACCTGTCAGTTAAGCTTTCCAGCGTCTTTGCCAGTTATTAATTGTGTCTCTCTATCTTTGCTTATAGCTTCCATGATGTTTCAGTATTTTGTCAAGGTGGTCCCCACAGTGTATATGAAAGTAGATGGTGAAGTAAGTACCTTTGTTTTTTGCCCCTATTACTTTGGCAAGTGAAAGCCTTCAGACTTTCTCCTCGTATTCTGACGCTGACCATATCTGACCTCTGGTGGAAACAACACCGTCTGTTTGACTTGCTTCATATAACCAACTCAGTAAGAATAACAATTTCTATGGTGTATGGTTGTCTGTAACGTTGCAGCAGTGATGAAGCAGATTTCAGCCTCCTCCATCCCACCTAGCTCAAAGTGACCATGCCATTTTCATCATGTTCCCTCATGAATCCCTCCTATTGCATGCTCAGGAGAAGTTAAAGCAGCAAGGAGATCCTAAAAATGTTCTTTGGAGAATAACTCAAGATCAGCTTGTCTCTAATTTAAAAACTTCTTTAGCCTCCAAAAGAGTGTGGCTAGATTTCCAGCCCTGCTTTCAGAATATGTCATTTTTTCAGGACAGGCAGGATAAACAAATTACTGAGGCGATACCAGGGTGAGGTGAAGATCCTGAGAACAGAGACAAATTTTTGCTGTCTTCTGAAGCCAGCCTGAGGGAGCAGAAAGAACTGTGATTTCTTTCATTCATTTGGAAACTTTTATTGTGGTTGCTGGCATTTTGCAGGGGATCTCAAGAGCTGCAGAGAAAATCTTTTTTTAAAAACAAAATGGAACATGTCAGTTATCGTTATTTGGACCCCCATAGTCTTAGGGCAGCAGAATGATGTAAGCTGTTACGTTTCTTTTGCAAAGAAAACACCAGTAGAGGCAGCAGCTCTACTGTTGTTCGGACTTCACCACCAGTGCTACCCAGTGTACTTATCTAACCCAGGAAGAGACAGGTGCCACATGCCCCCGTACCTCTGTGAATGTTCACGTCCAAGATGGCTTAGCTGTCTCCCAGGTTTTGGTTCTTTATCTTCTACGCTGCATGGGTGGTCCATGCCCAGCTTCACTTTAACACCAAACCAGTTTCCTCTGAGGTGAAACCTAAGTGTGGTTCTGGGGCTTGTTCAATGCAAGGACTGATCTACGGGTGGATGAAACCATGCCAGAATTTGACTGCCTTGCCCTACACAGTTTTATAACACTGTGCAAACCCCACAACCTGTGAACCCTTACCACCTCACCTCAGGCTCTCCACCCAAACTCATGCCGCTCTCGGGCACGTACTGCATATCCTTGCAATGAGAACAACATACTGCTGCACATCCGCACAACCTTCATGTTGTTTTAGGCACTATGAAGTGTAAATCACCAGCAGTTTATTAGTTGCATCAGAGGCTGCATACGAACCACAAATCTGAGGCACCACACGGCCACAGTAGATACAATTCAAGCAAAGCTATCCTAGAGCAGTGTGGGCAGAGCAATCTTAACACAATCCACTGGAAAGGTAGACATAGTTAGTATTTCTTCATCTGCCCTAAAGATTGATACTGTTTGCAAGAATCATTTCTCATGTGATATATCCTTATGTGAACCATTCTTTCTTCAGTCCCCTGCCTAGAAAGGACGTATCTGTTTTTTCTTGGAAGTTGGGTGCAAGTTACTTGCTATAAGGCGATACTGGGAGAATCTTCAGACAGTGTTAGAAGCTCATTCTAGAGGTGTAAGATTCAGGATGCCTCTGCAGCTTCTGTGGGGGATTGAAATTCCTGAAGTACAAAAGAAGTTAATAGGAACTCTGTTCTTATGGACACCTCCCAGTGCCGTAAGCCACCATGGCTTCTGTTTCTCTTGATGAAATCTTGTGTTCTACTGTAGAGCTGTTGTTCAGATTTCAAAGGACTTCTCTGTCAAAAGAACTGCTTTTTACTGGTCACCAGGAGAGGAATCCATGGAAACCGTGATGCTTATACTTAAAGCAACTATGGATCCTAGTACGCTCCCAGATGTATACCAGAGGCTGTGTTATACATTCAGCACTTGGAACCCCCAAATGTGGAATTGGTAAAGAAACTGGATAGTATCTTTCTCAGCTTGGACTGTAGTTTGTGTCAGATAGCTTATTAGGGATGATAGAACATAATTTCATTTTACAGAAACCCGATTCATTTGCTCTAAGAATAGAACTGGTATGAACAATGTGTAGAAGAATGCTGCAGGGTGATCTTCATTCGTATAAAGATGGAAGATCTGTGTCCTTCTGTGGCCCTGGCACTCTCCTGCTTTTATGTATTATTTCCTTTTTTCTCACCCTTGAATATATATGGCTTTCTCACATCAGTGCTGTCTCCTCGAAGCATGCCTAGGTGGACTGCCTTTTGGTAGAGGATGATGTGGACTTGGGGTTGCGGTCAAGAGGGATGGCTTATGCCATTGTTTACCAGCAGAGACCAAAACAGTCCAGCCTGGGGGACTGATGCATCACTCATTCTTTGGACTAGCTGGGGCTTTAACTGGTAGCCTGTAGTATAAATAGATCTTACCCTGATGGTGCTCTTTATGACCCTTTTTATGACCCACTTTCAGGCCCCCCACAAGTGAGTGGGCAGGGCTACATTGATATGGTTCACTGAACCCATATTTTAGTAGCCTTTCCTATTCCTCGCTAACAAAACAATGTTTGTTGTGTTTGTTTCCTGCTAGGTGGTAAGGACTAACCAGTTTTCAGTTACACGACATGAGAAGATAGCCAACGGGCTACTAGGAGACCAGGGTCTGCCTGGTGTATTTGTGCTATATGAACTTTCACCCATGATGGTGAAGCTGACAGAGAAACACAGGTAAGAGACATTTCAGTCTATTTCATTCACCCTCCATTGATGTTGTCATTTTGCATTCTTAAAATTCCATCCTCGCTTAGATATGACAGTGCAAATGCCTGAAAGCCATCCAAGCCCCTTCCCAGTCAGTGGAGAGGAAGAGGCCCGTCCAGATGCCCTTCCTCTCAGTCTGAACATCTGAAAGGGACTGTGTTTTTACTGATATTACCTGAAGTGTTTTAATCTAGTACCAAGGTGGAGAAGGAAATTGGTGCAGCGAGCAGAAGTCTGATATAATGGTTCTTGGTTCAGACTAATGTCCTCAAAGTCTTTTTTTAATGGGAAAACTAGATTGATATAGCATACCCATCTTGCCGGCGCCTACAGCAGCACCCCCACTGATCCAAACTGGTTACTTACTCTGCATTTGCTATAGCTTTTCTGCATGTTGCAGTCAGTGTTGAACCTCTTTCTTCTTTCCGCGTCCTCCACTAATCACAGTTATGTAGTTGCAGGGGACTGGAAGGGGTTGTGACTGTGCGATCTTTTAGGATCGTAATGAGGGACAGCCAATGTCCATACCTTAAAAATGTATTAACATGTGCCTAGGGATTTAGGTTTTGTGTTACAGCAGCCTGCTGTGCATTCTGTCTGGATAGGAATGGATAAAATCTTAGGGATTATAAATCCATCCTTTAGGTTTACAAATTCAGTACTTGCTTCCTAGGGTTGCCATTGAGCTCATTAGCACACTGCTCTAATGCTATTCAATGCTGCTCAGTAAAAGTATCAGTGACAAACTCCATTCTGTAACCAATAAGGATTATTTAAGTGTTAAGTCTTGTCAGCTATTAATTTTTATATAATGCATACTTATGTGCTGTGATGAACATTATGATAGTTATGAATTAGTTTGGATTAGTTAATAGTTACTAATCTGACATTGGTGTCTGAGCTCATGCTGGTTGTTCAAATTGTTTTCCTCGTTCTAGGTCCTTTACACACTTTCTCACAGGAGTTTGTGCCATTGTTGGAGGCATATTTACAGGTATTGTACCTTTCAATATTTTTTTTCTTTCTAAAGTGTAAACATTTGCCATCTTTCTCTAAACTCTGCATGGCTGGTAATAAATCCCTGTTTGATAGGGAGAGATGACTCAACCTTTAGTAGAGGATATAGCATGTTCTGCAGAGCCATGGGAGTGACATCAGATTGTAATTAGCAGCGCAGACTTTGAAGATGCTGTAGATAATGTAGACCTATTATAATACTTCATTTCATTATGATGTAGACCCATCATAATATTTCATTTTGATGCTTTACAGGATGTTTTGTTTTCAAATAATGTAGTCTTTCACATGCCATGTGAATGCATCTGTACTGTTTTTTTTGGCCAGCTTGGGTCTGTAAGCAGATAGCTGCTTCCATGTAGAACCAAAGCCAGTAAAATCTGTGCACCCAGGTTGCCATGGGCATAGCCATCTCAGAGGTCTCAAACTGTCTTCGCAGACATAGGAGCTCCAGTGAGTGCTCTGCAGGGACTCAAAGTAGCCCTCACAGCTAGACAGGGTCCTGTAAGGAGAGGTTGTTCCTGCAGAGCCATTTGAGTGTCTGGATTTCATTCTTGGGGCTGGCTTCTGGAATAGCTAACCAGTATATGCTCAGCTCCATGCATGTGACAGAGCACAGCCTTCGTCCAGCCTTGCACTCCAGCTAATAATCCAGGGTGCTCTGAAAACAAGTCAGAGATCTTCACGTGTCTCTGAAGAGCCAGTCTGGAGATCTGGTCAGCAGATCTTACTGGACTTGAGAAGCCTGCTGCTGTATCACATAACACCTGTATCAGATACCTATATCACATAATACCTTTATCTGCAAGGTTTTCCTGTCACCTGAGGTGTCACAATGCTCAATTAACCTGATACTGTTAAACAGGATTTCTGTCTGTAATAAATTTGATCGTATGCATTTCTATGGCTGACTCAGGGAAAGGTTTTCAAAAATTATCTTCATGACAAATGCAAGTGCCCTCTAATGCTGATGAGGTTTGATGGCCAGTCCGTAGTGTTTGCTGCCATACACCATGTTCAGACTCTATATTCATGTTCTATAGTATGTATTAATATCTCGTATGAATAAATTAGCTATGTAACAGTTCTTGTGTTAGAGCATCAAAATGATTCTACAAGTAGAGATAATCTCAGGGCAAAACAACCACAAAAGACAGTCATCTGAAGCGTTACTCAAAGATCACATGGTAAAGCCAATAATTCCATATTCTGCAGTAATAAACAGGAAACTCAGTTTCCATTTTAGCTGCTACTCTTTATATACTATTGAAATGTCTGTCTTTGTGTAGGGCCAAGTAGTCGCTTAATTATTTCTAAGATTGAGGTGTTGAATAAAAGAAAAGAGAAGAGAACATAAAGCTTCATAAAGGACACATTGGCTTTTCTGAAATGCCTGTACACCAACGCGTGTAGC
>VZSZ01004106.1:385-12945 GCA_013398815.1 Ibidorhyncha struthersii
AACTGGGGCTGTTTAGCCTGGAGAAGAGGAGGCTGAGGGGAGACCTTATCACTCTCTTCAAGTACCTGAAAAGAGGTTGTAGAGAGATGGGGACTGACCTCTTCTCCCTAGTGACAAGTGATAGGACGAGAGGAAATGGGTTCAAGTTAAGCCAGGGGAGGTTTAGGTTGGATATTAGGAAAAGTTTTTTCACTGAAAGGGTTATCCAGCATTAGAATAGGCTGCCCAGGGAGGTGGTGGATTCGCCACCCCTGGAGGTGTTTAAAAAAAGGGTAGACGTGGTACTTGGGGATATGGTTTAGAAGTGGTTTTGTCGGGTTAGGTTAATGGTTGAACTAGATGATCTTAAAGGTCCCTTCCAACCTTAACGATTCTATGATTCTATGATTCTATGATCATGGACCATACACATCCGTGCTAACTAGAAATGTGTGAGCTTTCCGACATTGTATACTCCCTGCTAATTTAGGATAGATTTGTTAAGGACTAATTGTTTTGGGTATGTAGTAATAATGATTGATAGTGACTGTCAATGTGTGTCCTTACTGAATATTGATACAGTAAACAGGTTTTGAAGTTTGAAAATGGCGTGATCTGTCCCTCTTTTAGGCATGTCTGTCAGAAACATCTCTAATTTCCTAACAATATATGGCTCTATATATTCTGTTGCAACAAAGCACCATTTTTTAATACAAGTGAAAGCAATGAAGCTACATAAGAAATAACAACTACAGCACTGGTTTACTTTCTCTTTTAGACATTTTGAATGAGATCAAACGTTTATTGCAAAGGACTGATGATAGAGTGTAAATGCTTTTGGAAACTAAAAAGAAACATAAACAATAGGATACCACAAAGTAAAGCCACAGCCTGTTTTGTGAATGGACTCTCCACATCATTACTTTCTCCCAATTTCAAACATCAGACATTCTATATTGAATATCTACATTCTGATACTCTAAATTATACTTGTTTACATAAAATTATCTTGAAATGACATTGGCAAATGTGTCTGTTCCACTGCACATTTCAGCTATGGGTTTCAAGCTTGTGAAAGATAGAGATTGTCTGCTTTACTGCATCATGAGAAGAATATCATCTAATTCATTCAAACTATAATAGAAAATCATGATTTACATGCTAAAGCCCCTAAACTACCTAATGAAGGAAAATACACCTTTCCATCATCATGCTAATTTAAGTGTCACTGAGGTTAGGAAACGTCCTTTGTACTGTGATGACAGAAGATGCAGGTAAATTGAATTTTCTTTCTGATGGTGCTGGGTAAAAGATAATTGACCACTTGTTATTCCTAGGTGTCATGTAATAATAGGACAACAAAAGCTTAGTCTATAATGAACATACTGTCGTCAGAGATAGACGACAAAAGAGATCTTCAAAAAAGATAATACAGGAAATTTAAAAAACAGTCATATGGGAGTAAATAAACTCTCCTCAGTAAAACATTGCAATGAACATCTAGATTTACACTGCATATACACACAAACTACCATATGTGTGTGTTTTATTCCATCCTATTTTTTAAATATGCCAAAGTTATCTCCACGCACAAAATTTGTAGCACTGTAACATCTTAGAAGCAAATATTATTGTACTCTGCAGTTCTCAGATGAAGGAGAACACTGTGATTTTCTTGAACTGATCCTCAAAGGTGTTGTGCTTATGATTGAAGTATTGTTCTTTAAAATGCACATGAATCTGAAAAGTAAGTTTGTGAGAGTTTATTTTTGGGTTTATTGAGAGTAACAGGCAAAATAGTGGGATGAAGGAAATTAAAGGAAAATAGACAAGTAGGGATTGTTAATGAGAAGTAGAGACCATGTCTCTAATTCTGAAACATCAAAGGACCTCAGACTCATCGCTGTATTTTCTACGGCCAAATGCTCGTTGACGTAAGTAGCAGGGAATGAAATAATTTCATCACATAGCTTCCCTCTCTGAAGTGACTTAATACTTCAGTTCTAAGATAACCAGTACTACCAGGTGCCATCACCAAAGAGGACATTTAAAATCTCCTGTTCTCAGCTGCAAAATTACATTTTTTAACACCATGTAATGTAGTGAATGGGCTGGACAGATATTTGCTTTCCCTGAACAATTTTTTTCAATAGTCCTTTGCTTTCTTTTTTTAAGCTTTGCTTCACACATGTAGAGCATATGTTATTTTTTTAACGTAAGCTGTTATTTTTCACTTGTATGACAGAGATGCATCCAATTGCCATCCCTTTGGGGCAAGGGCTGTTTTCATACTATATGTTTGTACAGAGCTAGAACAATAGGATCCTGTAGGAGCTATCATAACACAGATAAATAGACACAGTCCTGCCTTCCCTCCACTTATACTTTCTTTTGGGTTAGCACAAATGTTTGTACATACTGATGACTCGTACCGATTTGAAAAGAGACACAGCCACAGGAGACACTCAGGTCCAGCAATGGGGATATACACCTAATAGCAGATACCGAACATAATCTAGACATTGTCTACATATTGCCACTGTGTAATGTAAATTTTACAGATTCTTCAGGCTTGTTGTTTGGCCGGCTGGCTGCTAACAAATTGAATGCACTGCTAAAAACCTGAGTGGGGAGAGTATTTTCTATATATATATATACCTCATCCACAATTTTAGAAACATTTGTGGTGATCTTAATATCTTCATGTCTTCTCCTGGTGCTACAAATTTGGGGGAAAAAAAATGAAACAGACAGATTTCATATAGACTTTTTTTTTAGAATCTCAGGATAAATCATTTGTTGCTGTTCTATAGGATGAAAAGAATCAAATGAGTTTAAATACAATACTATGTTTCCAAAGAATACTAATTTTTGTCTGAAAACAATAAATAACCTGATGGATGATTCACAGATTAGATATGAACACATATTTTGTCAAGATGTGGGAATACATGGCCCATGAAATGAACAGGTTAGCAAAGATATACATTGATATATAGTCCACTGAACCTTTGTATTTTTAATTTTTTTAAAAAATAAAATAAAATAAGAAACCGGTGGGAAAAGTAGTTATTAACCTTGTTCCAAGATCACTAAATTTAACTGTGCACAATCAACAAAGCTGACAATATCTGATAGCACAGGTGGGTCTGCCTCTAGATTATGTAAGACTAACAAGCCCCACTGAGCAGCACAAGTGCCCTTTTCTTTCATAAGGATGTATGCAGAATTGATCATTGATATTCTATACTTCACCAATACTTATGTACATGTTACTAGAGAGCTGCATTTTAGTGGTGGTGTTTTATTGGACTGGTGTGGTTACCTGCCTTTGAGGACTGATTGTTGCATGTGGATGCAACACTCGATAGGGAACAAGAGAAACCTAAGCTGTAATTTTGATGCCTTTCTAGAAATGGTAGGAAAAAAAAGTTACATTAACTGATAAATAGAATTAAAATATAGCTTAGCTCCTCCTCTGCAAGCAAACGCTCTTTGCAGGTGTAGGGTGATAGAAAAGTCAAACCCCAAAGTTCTTCAGTGACTGTCTAAGAAAACCTTCTGTGCTGTAAGTACGTACTAGAAATACTTGTTTCTACATTGTCCAAATCCCCAGAACAGGGGAGAACATGGGCTCACTTCAGACACTGTGATCCCTGGATTTTTAACAACATATTTGTGTCACTGGCAATGTGCATTGGTAAGAGCTGCCAGATGGCCCAGGATTGCAGGAGAGATGCAGCAGGGTCTAAATGTCACCTTTACAATCCTCCTAAATCAACGCTGGTGAATGCTCACCGTCTCTGGCTGAGATTCAGTGCCAATGCAATTTGGCACAGAAAATTTGAAGAGCTGGAAAAATCTGCAAAGTGAGTCTTGCTGGAAAATCTTGTCTAGGCATATTTCCACAATTCTGTGTCAGAATTCCATATCTCAATTAGTAATTGTAATTGGTCGCTTTTATTAATAATATCCCTCACAGGGAGGGTTCCTGGGTACCTTCTCCAAATTCCAATGTTTAATGTCTGTTGAATTTTTAGCACCAACTACAGACAGTGATAAGTTATCCAATGTGTTAGAAATGAAAAAAAAATATTATTTTGGTTAAAGTAAAAGTGTGTCTATGTTTTCAAAGCTAGCCTTTTTAAAAAAATGCAGCGAGGGAAGGAGATTATCTTTTCTGAAGAAACTCCTCCTCCCTTCTCCCATTTAAAAATGTATCATCATGTTACAATGAAGAAATCACATGATGAATCATTGACAGAAGGAGTGAAGTCCTTTTCTAGAAAAAAAATAAAATACAGCAGATATTTTTAATTGCCTGGAAAAAAATAGAAGAAACTACTGTGATGACACTGTAGTGAATCATGCCCTTTAAGTATTTTCACAAGATACCCCCATCAAAGATGAAGGGTATACTTCCATTCAAACATATAATTTTCCTGTTGAAACTCATGCTCGGTTAGATGCTACTTTTCAGTTATAAATTATGATAGTTTAATCTTTTGTTGGTTTATTGCTGTGAAGATACATACTGAGTTCTACAATTTATATATGATAAAATTGTAATGCTATGCAATGACACACAGACTAAATAAAAATTTACATTGCTTAACCATTAAACTGTATCTCTAATGAGAGCTGAAACTGAACTGATCATTAACAACAAAACCAAAAATCCTCAGTGTTTCCAAGGGGCAGAAACCTGGTAGTACCAGGACTGTCAGATTATCTAGTTCTCAAGAAGATTTATATTTGTACTGGGACGCATAAAACATGGAAATTATTGGAAAGGACACATTTTCCTGACATTCTCTAGGAGCTCCATTATGCTAAAAGTAATTCATTTTTAGCACTCATCATCTGAAGATGTTGTTCATAAGAAGGGAATATTCATTATTTCCATTAAACTCCAGTAAATGTACGTATCCCAGCACATCTACAGTCCCCAAAGAAATTTCTACCATCAAATCTAATTTGGCCAGCCACACAATCTCAGCAAACAAGGTTAATAAGACATTATAAAAATGCTGATGAGTTTCAAGTGAATCCCAACTTGGCAATCATCACAAAAACTATTACTATTCAAAAATGATATGATATCAAGTTAAGATCCCTTTTCCCCCTCTTCCACAGTTGTCCTGTGTACAAGATATTTTTCAGTATTAGGGATTTTTAACCCCTATGTCCAGCTCAACATTCTTCCTAGTAATAAAAGCAAGGATTTTGAATAATATTTAGGATCTCCAATTAAATATTTGGAATTGCTTCAACAACTCCAACAATTCAACAATAGCATTCTGTCTGTAAGTGCATACTGCTGCAAGACAGGAATTAATCTTCTATCAAAGTTGTAAAAAGTATAAATCCAAGCTACTTCTTTTGATTTTCTAGGCTTTCCTCTTCACTGTTAAGATTTTCAATCAACATTCAGTATTTTATTATGTTTCTGTCCTTCAAACAGGACATTTAAGATGCTTTCTGTCTGCAGCAACTTCTTGCTGATGTTTACTTCTACTGTGCCCCTAATTGACAGTAAAGTAATTGAAGATGGATAGACAAGCAGAGGGCACTAGTTTCAAATCTGCCCAAAAAAGGAATATTCATGAATGAAAACAAAGTTCCAAAAGCTCTTTTTATATAGAGCTGTTACGTTGACTGCAGCAAGTTCCTCTTTTCTGTTAGTGAAAAGAAAGGGTTTAAAAACATGAAGAATCCTTTGCTGCACAGTACATTGCCACAGTTATTGTTGCCATTATTTATCTTCTAAATAGTTGTGAGCAGAATTTGTGAGTAGACTCTTCTGTCAGGAAAGGCCGGGTTATGTCAAGCACTGAACAAGCATATCTCAGGAAGCCTATAATCCAAATTGCAAAAGAAATAAAGGAGACAAACATGATCTGCAAAGAAGAGCAGTTTAGTTGATCAAGAGATTTCTATATATGCAAATTTTAGAGAACCAGGAGTAGCAATTACAAGCCACCTGCTTAATCTTCCAATTAATTTTATGCATTGCAGGATAGGTACATTTTGAAAATATTCTTCTTTTTTTTTTTTTTTTTAAGAGAGTGAATAACAATTACCAGGTGACACATTTTTGGCTATAAAATGCCTTTTTGGGCAACAAAGACTGTTTACGAATTTGTGTTTAATTATTAAGGTTACTTCAATCAAGACAACCCTGGGAAAAAATCAAAGTTAAATTGTATTTGCATAACCAACAAAGCTGGTTATTATTTAGCCTTATTATTTGCATTTTATTATTTTCATTTATTATTTAGTTTTCTCATTTAGTTAACTAAATTTATAGAATCATAGAATTGTCTAAGTTGGAAGGGACCTGGATGATCATCAAGTCCAACCATCAATCTAACACTGCCAAAACCACCACTAAACCGTGTCCCTAAGCAACATGTCCACCTGTCTTTTAAATACCTCCAGGGATGGTGACTCCACCACTTCCCTGGGCAGCCTGTTCCAGTGCTTAACAACTTCAAATGCTTAAATTTAGATTTAAACATATCTAATTTTCCTTTTTTTTTTGTTTATCTGAAAATAAAAGGCTCCTTGAAAATTAATCAAAATCTTTTGGTTTAGCCAAATTTTACATCAAGATGTAAATATACAATCGAAAGTGAATTTCTTTCAATTTTTTATTCTGGTGGAAAGGTGAAATACTGTTTCAGTTTGACCCCAAAAGAATTTGGTCCAAGGTAATTTTAATGTGTAGCTTCACCAGTGAACCAAAAACAATACTTTATTTCAATTTGTTTACACCACTTGGTCTATAAATCTGGTATCCTAGTTATTGCCAGACATTTTATATCATTAAGTTAATGTGATATCTTCTCACTCTCTTGTGAATTGTTCAGCTAGCCCAAGGCTGAAAAACTCAGATACATGAATGAATAGGGTATCTCTGTGCTATAGTGTGTTTCAGAGAAAAGACAGGACAAAATTCAATATCAAATGGAATTAGTTCCTTACTTTCCCAAAGTACTGTTGTATAGGATCATTCAGAGTTAGCAAGAGAATGAGTTCACTCTCCAACTAATCAAATTTCTTGCATGATCTTTCCTTGCCTTTCTGCTTTTTTCATCTCAGTTTGCTTTGACTGATCTTTTTTGTGAGGTTTGTCTCTCAACCTGTTTCCTAATGCCCCATGAATTTACACTAAAATCTCTTTCCCAGTCACAAATCAAGTACATCTAAATCTTCCTGTCAAGAAAAGATGAATTCATAAAAATGTAATTACATCCAGCTTGAAAAATGCCCTGAAGTACTTTCCATCCCTCAAAGCTCAATTTCTGTGTGATAAGCTACTGCAGATATTCCTGAACTACAAAAGAGGGTTAAAAAATACTGTTATTGGGTTTTGTGCCATGACATCACAGTGGCCAATTTTCTTGTGTTCACTAAGTAATTTTCAAACGCTATCTGTTTTTAATACATGCTATCTACTTAACAAAAGGAAACCAAACACGGATTTCTCCAGGTATGTCTGGAAGTAGATAAGGCAGTAATTTGGACAGCAAGAGATTTCATCTGACAAGAAACAAGAAATTCTATGATATCTTAAAGAACCCAATTATTTTTCTTAGCTTTTTTTACTGTGAGTTTTTACTCCACAAGAAATATTTTACTTTGACCCGTGAAACTCTTGTGCGCTTGATGTCTTAACTCCTGGCAGAATCCATTACAAAACAAATTCCATGAAGCAATTTTGACAAATGCAACATGTTTGTGACTGTAACAGCAATGGTACAGAATGATGCAAAGATACTGGGAGTCGTCATGGTATATGCTAGTGTGTTTTTACCAGACTGACAGAGCAACTGTGGTCTGAACAGTAATGGAGCCTGACAACAGGTTGTAAACCAAAGCTTTACTGATGCAGCGAGAAAGATGAGCAAGATCACACCTGTATGGCGGCTCACCCAATCACCTACAGCAAACACAAGATCATAAGCAATGCTCAGGCTGACTGCCAGGGACGCTTGGTGTCTGGGTCATCTAGCAGCAACAGCCAATCATGCAAATGCCTTTTGAGAGTGGGTAAGAGTTGTGTTGCCCCCTGGCTCCACCAATGGCTGTGTGATATGAGAGAATCATACCTCACACGGGTAATATGGGCAGCATCCTGCCTACCCTACTGATGTCAGTCAGGGCACAGGGTGTCAGCAAACATGCTGGTCCTCTCTCAAGGGATAAAAATAATGTGGTTCATAACAACTGAGGATGTGAGTTTTGTGACCTCGATCATTACCACGCTTGAACATCTGAGGCTTGATGCTTTTCAAATCTGCCAGCACTGACAGGTCTAAACTCCTGTTGGTCTTCCATGCAGCAGAGAAGTATCAGCTGGCTCCTGCTGTGGGAGGTACCTATAGTCCTACAGCTCTCCTTCACTTCAGGTTAATTTTCTACCTAGGGTAGAAAACAGACTTCTAGACCTTCGTATCTTGTCTTCATGCCCGTTTTATCCAGGAGAGTTCCTTTTCACTATAAATATGCAAAAGAGCTTCTGTAAGGAAGCTGTGAGAACTGGAGTGTGTAAGAGCTGGAATACATACACCATCATATTCCATGAAGAAGTCTGTGCGTACGTACATTCTGATATTCAACTCATGTCATTATAACAATAGATTATAGGGATTCATGTATTAAAATCCTTCCTGAAAGTTCTTATTGCAAGCAATGTCACTGATGTGGACGTTATCACGTAACAGTGCAGGTATATAAATTAGCTTCTTTAAAATGTTTCTCCTAATATTGATCTAATTTGTTATATTGTAGGAATTTTTATACTTCAACCATACAGTTCTGGATAGCTCTGGGGAAAAGTCTGTGAACAAGGAGAATCTTTGTGAAACTTTTATATTCTAGTCAAGACAGAGATCCAACTTCTAGAGATTTCAGTAGTTAAACTCCTGATTACCAATGTGTTCAGCATCAGTCTGTAAGAGTGGTCACCTTGGTAACATAGGTACGATTCAGCTGTGAGAAGCACAGTTACTGGTAGGGCCAACTACTGTCTTTTCAGTTTCCTGTCCAAAATTCTCATTGTCCTTGTCAAATGGAAAAAAAGCCTTTTCATGTAGGTAAAGCAGCCGATGCTTTTGACACAGAATTCAGTTTGCTTTGGTATGTGTTCATATAAAATATGCTTTGTATGTGTTGCTTCAACTCCAAGACAAAATGGCACATTTCCAAAAGAAATGGGTCTGAGCCCTTCATTTTTGGTCTGGTTTCAGATACTTAAAGTGATTGTATATGTTTTTCAGGTTGATTGCTGCTCTATTCTTGTTCCTGTTTTCAAGAGTATCACTTGGAATACACCAGTATGCAGAAATAAATGTTTGAGGACTGAGAACAAATCTATCTTCTCTCTTGCTAAATGCAGGAGAGTTACTGTAATTTAGAGGTTGGAAGGTGATGAAAAATATATTAAAATACCATTGTGCTGGAAAGATATGTCTTTCACAGGAGTATACAGTGTGTGCCATTGATAATGATCCTATATAATAAAATAACATGGCTAAAATAAAATGATAATTCATACAGAAACATCATTAGTGTTTGAACATCCTTAATTCAAGGTAGAAAGCAGACACAGGCTAAACTAAGTTTTCAATAGCATTGCATTAATTCTGGAGAAATATCAGTAATACATGGAGTTGTTGTTTACTCATTTTCAACTTGAATATAACTGAGGTCAAAGTTTGGATTTTTATGTCCAGCAATAGGTCCATGAAGACTCAGTCACCACAGGTTTGTTGTTGTTTCTAATATTTGTAGGCTAAACAGTTGAGAAAATGTTTATGTTGTCCTAAATATTAAATACATATGTTCACTAAAATTCGACATCTATTATCTGTACTATGGTATATATGATAAATTCCAGTCAGTGCTGAGAAAAGCCCTAATATGCTGGAATCTGTTTAAGTACAAGTGGAAAACAAAGGAAAGATGAACGATTTATTATTCCATGGTTTCTGTATTTAAAAAGCATCGCTAAATGCAGGAAAATACTTTAAATAGTATAAAGTACAAAGACAAAAGATTATTGTTTTTGAGGTCATACTTCTGGGCATACAGAAATTTGAGAATAACAAATTCTGCCTTCTAAAAGGCAGAAGGAATAGAAACGAATAAAAGCAGCTTTTTTAGCTTCCTTAACACGCAGCTTTTTCATTTTATGCCTTACTTCAGACACCTATGCACCTCACTGATTTGCATTGTCTCAGGGAATTAGTATGAGCTAAGGTACATTACAAGATTTTTATTAGACACAAAAAAGTAGTATGAGAGCTGCCAGAACATTATAGAACGTGCAGAGCTATACACAGAAGCACTGACAGCAGTCACTGTTTCCCCTATCCTTTCACTGTGGGCAAAATAACAAGATTTTTAATTATTACAACCTGGAAGTTGTATATAAAAAGTGATCTTTTCATAGTCTGGATTTTAACAAGCACATTTTTCAATTGCTGTGTCTTGGATGATGGTATCATAAAGGCATTTTCAGTTGGATTTTATTTGTTTATTGCTGTTTTGATTTTGGTTTTGTTTTACATTCCACAGATATAGCTGTCCAGAATTTTAAGTGACTGGTTTGGGGGCTTTCTTTTTTCCACTAGAAAAATTCAAGGATCTGATTTATGAGCAGAACACATATCAACAAAACAAAAGGCTCTAAGTTCCAAGGCTTAAATTTGGTTTTCAGTTTAATTTAGGTGACATTTACTAGCTTATATCTCAGAAATTAATTGGTTTATTTGCAGTTCCATCTGTTTTAAGTGAAGTTTGTTTAGACATGCCTACAATAGAACCACAGGAGAAGTTATTGGTAAAAGAATTATATCCAGAAAGTTACAGCAAGATCAGTATGTATGATAAGAAGTCAGTTACAGGTTTTATTAATTAACAATGTTACTTAGCCAGTACAATGAATAACTTTTTTTTTTTTTAAAAGGCCAGAAACTGAACTGTAATCATCCACTGTCTAAAGCCAAGTTTCACTCTTCCCCTTTCTATACCATCTTATTTCATTACAGACTGGAATTCCCTAGGATAATGACTCAATCAGAGGTAAAGTTTTACAGAGCTGGAGCAACCTGGCTTCTCACAGAAGAATACTATATTGGTTAAATAACGAGCACCAAGCACAATTAACATAGTACGTAGTGATTATTTCAGGTGTATCTTTAGCAAAATAAATAAAAGACCCAAACAAACAAAAAATAGACCTTGACAAATAATCAGTAAAATGGGGATGATTGAAAATGGGCTGAAAATGAATTGAAGCATTCACTTAGAAAAATCTGAACAAATTTTATTTTTGTATCTGTGATAAGTATGCTTCATATTGAGAATACTGATAATATGGATATGTTTATAGTTAGCAAACTTTGCCGGTGAGGAAACAACAGGAGGCTAAAATTGTTATTGCTATTTTTTAGCTCATGATCCCGTTTCTTCAGATTCTAGTTTGGCTAGACAAAGCCAAACAAGAATTCTAACAAGAATTATATACAGAGTAGCTGATGCATGGGGCTTGGATGTTGAAAAAGGAAACTCAGCACATTTATCTTTGTAGAAATAAATTTTCATGCTTATGAAACAATTAAAGGTCAGAATAAAAGAGCATGCAACTTTACATGACTCGAGAAAACATTTTTTCTCCCTGATTAAACTGGTTTTGAGATTTTTTTTTCCCCTTTTGCACGTAGAAGATGAAAAATCCATGGACATATTTCTTGTGCTAAGGTTGTAGTCTTATACCCTTCCTGTGTTGTTCTTAATGAAACTGCTGCAATCTCATTAGATGCTTGTATTTCATATGTAACTCCTATATAAAAAGGTAGAATGAAAGAGCTAATAGCTAATCTAATTCAACTTCAACCCCCATTCCCTTCACACTAAAAAGAAAATCCTGAGTTTCCCAAAATCACAAAAAATGAAACAGAAGAATGAAACACAGATGAAAACAACAGGTCGAGTCTCTCCAAAGAACTAAAATAATTAATGATAAATGCCACTGAAATACAATTTGGATGGGAGAGGCAGACCTTGGAGTTCTGAGTCGTTCAGAACTGATGAACAGAGGTTGAGATTCTTAGACGATAAACTTGGCTGGTGTAAGACAGTTCAGTACTCAGAAGAAGAGGGATCCAAACCTGCAGGCAGCAACTCCTAAATCCTTAGAATGGCTATTGTATTAGGAACTAATTTATTCTCTTTGGGAACAAAACAAATGACCAATGGGGGAAAAAAGTTGTTGGGTGGTCTGGTAAGAAAGGATCTGGTAACTGTAATAACATGAATTTTGACAACAAACACAAAATACAGTGACTGCAGGCAGAACGTGTTTGTGTGTAGGAAATGAAAAAGCACAGGGAGAAACAGCATCTGTGGAGAGTAATGGAACTACAATAAAGGTGATCTACAGTAAGACATCGGAGAAAGGGAAGAGAGGTCATGGCACCCTTGTAATTGAAAACTATGGAAAGATCTAAGGAAAAGGAAAAAGCAACCTCCATTAAAAAAAAAAAAAAAAAAAAAAAAAAAAAAGGAAAGGA
>VZSZ01004108.1:0-35018 GCA_013398815.1 Ibidorhyncha struthersii
CCAACCCTGACTATTCTGTGATTCTGTGATTCTGTGTTTCAAGGTTGTATTGGGTTTACATGGTGAGGTGTTGGTAGCAGGGGGCTACAGGGGTGGCTTCTGTGATTAGCTGGTAGAACCTTTCCTTATGTCCGATAGAGTCAATGCCAGCCAGCTCCAAAATGGACCTGCTGCTGACCGAGGCTGAGACACTTAGTAATAGTGGTGGTGCCTCTGTGATAACATATTTAAGAAGGGGAAAAAACTGCTGTGCAACAGCAGCTGGGAGAGAGGAATGAGAATGTATGAGAGAAATAACTGTGCAGACATCAAGATCAGTGAAGAAGGAGGGGTAGGACGTGCTGCAGGTGCTGGAGCAGAGCCTGTGGCCTGTGGTGATGACCATGGTGAGGCAGGCTGTCTCCTTGCGGCCCATGAAGCTCCATGGTGGAGCAGATATCCACCTGCAGCCCATAGAGGATCCCATGCCTGAGTACGTGGATGCCTAAAGGAGGCTGTGACCCCATGGAGGTCCTGTACTGTTGCAGGCTTCTGGCAGGACCTCTGGCCCCGTGGAGAGCAGAGCCCATGCTGGAGCAGGTTTTCTGGCAAGACCTGTGACCTCACAGGGAACTCACAGTGGAGCAGTCTGTTCCTGAAAGACTGTACTCCTTGGGAAGGACTATAGCCCTTGGGAAGGACTCACCTTGGAGAAGTTCATCAAGGACTGTCTCCTGTGGGTGGAATGCCACACTGAAGCAAAGGAAGAGAGCGAAGAGGAAGGAGTGGCAGACACAACACGTGATGAACTGACCACAACCCCCATTCCCTGTCCCCCAGCGCCACTCAGGGGGGAGGAAGTAGAGAAATCAGGAGTAAAGTTAAGCCTGGGAAGAAGGGATGGGTGGGGGGAAGGTGTTTTAAGATTTGGGTTTAGTTGTCATTATCCTTCTCTGATTTTGTTGGTAAAAAATCAAATTTATTTTCTCAGTCAAGTCTGTTTTGCCTGTGACGGTAATTGTTGAGTGATCTCCCTGTCCTTATTTCGACCGATGAGTCTTTCATCATATTTTCTGTCCCCTGTCCAGCTGAGGGAGAAGGAGTGATAGACCAGCTTGGTGGGCATCTGGCGGCTAGCTAAGGTCAACCCACCACAAAGGTAAAGACATAGATGTTTTGTAGTCTGCCAGCATTGTCTTATGCTGTGTGGTATAACTCTTACATTAGCTCCAGACATAGTGGTGCATAGTCTGCCACGTGGCTATGAACTCAGTCTGGACCATTTAACAGGGCGATGCTGTCTTCAGTTCCATATAGATTCTGGAGCAATCAGTTTCTTCAGCTTCTTGCAGGGTTCATAAAGGATGTTGACCTGAAATTTCAGGGAGGATATATTAGTTAAAGACCCAGTCCATTCTTTTGAATGTAACAGCTTGTATAGATATAACTTATTTAAATGGTCTCAGAGATCATATTCTTGCTTAGCTTCTTTCCATATGAAGTGTTCTAATCTGATATTTCTTTTTTCTACAGAATTAGAAAGGATTAATCTATAATTGCCTTGATGGAGACACTCAAATTTTAATAGCTACAACATTAACAGGATTTGAACAATCCGCTGTCTTTCAACTATGATATTGACATTCATACGTAAGTCCTTCTAGTATTTGCATGCCATTTTTTAAAATTTATAGATATATTATTATATTCTCAGCATATGTCTCCTATATTTTTTCAGTTAATGAAACAGAAGGATACTAATATTTCGTTATTGCAGTTCTTGATAGTCAGTAATTTAGTGTAAAGGTCAAAAATATAAAACTGTATATGTTATAGTAGTTCATGTCAGGGACTCACACACATTCAAGCTATAATTAAAATAACAGCTAATTTATTACAGTGTGTATAATTCTTTCCTCAATTAAAACAAGTAGGAAAGAAGAATTCAACAGAATTTGGCAATATCTTTACCTTTCACTAGGTGGTATGTTAAATTATATTATTAAGTCTTGAGACAAGTGGTAAGTTTCCTTAAAAAATGACAAAATGAATGCCCACTAAGGTGTAACTCCAAACCAATTGTTTCAAACATACAGAACTTTTTTTTTCCTCTTCCTTTTTGTAATCCATCAGCATAAACTAATATCAAATGTCCCCAAAAACATACATACAGAACTGGCTTCAAAATATCCGAGTAGTTCATTTATGTCAGTCTCAGTAATCCATATTTTTTATATTTTTCTTTTTCAATGCATATCTATTTAGACTTTGAATACCTCAGAATTACAATTCTCCCTATCCTTAATACTGTGAGTACATTTACTTTCATGTTCCTAGAGTCCAAAATATATTCATCTATGATTCCAGCCATTTGGCACTGCTGGAATAGTAATTTCAGGAACTTTTGACCACTGTGTAGGTTGAATTGGAAGGGCAGAAGAGCATGTTGTGGAGTGTGAAGTCGGGTCTTTCACCAGCTGACAAATCCCCTGACAAGAGACACTCCCAGGCTCAGCATGATTGGCAGCTCCTGCTGCTTTTGGGCCTGAACAGCTGCCCATTACAGCTGAGCTGAAAAGGGTCCTCTAATTATCGCAACATTAACAATCAACTAATTCTGGACAGAAGGGACCACAATTGAGAAGTCCCTTTGTAAGCTACTTAAAATTTTTCATAGACCTCATGCAGTCTGCCCTTTGTGACATTAGACAGTCTAGTAGCAATAAAAATAGTGATATTACTGCTAAGTAATTAAATTATGCCAGAGAAATACAGTAAAAAGTTTATTAAGGCTGTTCGTTATGAAGCAAAGGGCACTTTTATATAAGAAAACACTGAAATATTGGAGACAATTTAGCCTAATTCTTGAAGTTGAATGTTTGCTTAAGTGTTATTTTGAACCAGGATGGTAATGATTGTTTAGAGGTGTTTAACACATTGCAGTCATTGGAGAGAGAAGAGGAAGGAAAATAAAACCTCACATGCACCCCTGTACAATCTGGAATAGAGGCAATCTAGGTCATGATTAGCAAGGCATGACCAGGATGAAGAAGGTAAGACAGAGATATGCAGATCTGTACAAGGTAACATGGAATACCTGTTTGAAAACTCAAATATTTGCCCTTCTGTCCATTCCAAACTGAGATTTTTCCCTGAAAAAATCCTCACATGTAATGTTTATGGTAAGGTAAATGAAGAGCTAGCATTTGTCATAAAAACCTAAACCCAGTAATTAGTAAGTACATAATAAATATAATAAAAAAAAATATTAATTTAAATATTAGTGGTTATTTATATCCCCGGTAGTTGTAATATCATGAATCAAGGTTAAAACATGTCCACTGAGTTTATACAATGCTCCACTGAAAAATATTAACAAAGTTAACAAATTATGATATTTTTTCCTTTCTCTCTCTAATTACAAAAAACTTTACAATAGATCATTCAAAACAGTGTATTTTGTGAAACACTTTTGTTTTTCAATAAAGAAATTGATTGTCTGATTTTAACATGACTTCTTGTGAGATACTACCTGAGGACACTGTGGAATTTCATAGAATCATAGAATTGTTGAGGTTGGAAGGGACCATTAATATCATCGAGTCTAACCACTAACCGGACCTGACAAAACCCACTTCTAAACCATATCCCCAAGTACCACGTCTACCCTTTTTTTAAACACCTCCAGGGATGGCGAATCCACCACCTCCCTGGGCAGCCTATTCCAATGTTGGATAACGCTTTCAGTGAAAAAATTTTTCCTAATAACCAACCTAAACCTCCCCTGGCTTAACTTGAACCCATTTCCTCTCGTCCTATCATTTGTCACTAGGGAGAAGAGGTCAGTCCCCATCCTAATCTCCATTTCCATCCTAAGGGGGTTTCAAGATTTGGATAAACAAAGCCACAGCTGATGTGATCTATTGCCAGCAATATTCCCACTTAGAGGGAGCTGTGCCTGCATGACTTCAAGAAATCCCCATATTCATTGTCATTAATTACTCAACAGAGGTAAGAAAAATGTTTGGTAAATAAGTGCAACATATAATAAGACAATAGTCACTGATATCCTTGCAAAATAGAAAACCAAACATGAGTAGTACTTAATTTACCATAAGGAACTTTAGAAACGTTTCATTTATAAGTAGATTTTAGACCTAACACATTTGGAAAACGGTACTACTTAAGTCTTGCCCCCACTTATCAGGAACTTATAAACAGGCCAAAAGACGGTCTTTTTCAAAATAAAGAAACTTCATATAAAAAGGATTCATTAAAGCTGATTTCAGATTGTCTCTACCATTTTAGGAAACCCACTTAATATCTATACATATCAGTATTCACATTTACAAAAGAAGTACAGCAATATTTTTTTCACACAAGCTGTTGTCTGGGTTTATTAGTGTAGCTATCTGGTCTAAAAAGACTTTGTTATTTTAAGTCGGCATTGAGTAAAGTACCGTAGCTGTCTCATTAACTTCAGTCGAATTTTTGCCTGAATACATTATGCAATATTAGTTTATTATCATGAAACAAGATCGTCTGCTATATTTTGATTCTCCAATTAATGGGAGGCAGGATTTTCTTTCTGGCTTGATTTGATGTTTTTGTGTGGCTTTTTAAAAGCCAAAAAAAAAAAAAAAAGGAATAAGTGAAAACTGAGAAACTGTCAAAATCTCTTTACAAAATGTTAGTGGCATCCAGATGTAAATATAACATTCCCTATGCATATACTGTAGAAAATAATATTTTTCAAGACCTTGTTCCAGTTTGAGTGGAATAGTATACATTAGGTTTGATATCAGCTAAACTTCAGGTTAATCACACTTTTAGCTATAATAGAATGATGGCATGCAGAAGCTGAAGTGAGTCTTTGCATTTAATGCATGAAATTCTATTTGCTACAAACTGATAGCGGGTTTGGCAGCTGAATGATGTATTTCCGGAAATGGGAAGATGTCCTAGAAGTAACTCATGGCTGTTTCCAAAGATTTATTAAAACTAAGTTGACACTTGCATCACTGATAGAGGTAATTTCAGAGCTCTTGAAATTCTACTGACCCTAAGATAATGAAACTACCACCTTATGCACATTTGTATTCTGTGGCATGTAGCGTGGGCTCATGGCTCAGAATGTGAAACGCTATCATTATGTGCTGAAGGAATTCACACTAGTAACAGGGCAAAGGCACAGGCTTGAAGATGTTTCAAGAAAAGGTAGATACAATACTCTGAGCCAAATGAAGGCTCTGTGCACAAACAACGATAACAGGTTATTTGGACAGTTAATAAAACTTAGGGTTCTGTAGGATGAGTGCAACCTTGTAACTAAGCCATTTTTTTAAAGGATTTTTTTTTATCCTGCATCACAGCAAGAATTTATATTATACCCTAAAACAAATCAAATCCAATGCATATGAAAAGTACCATGAAATGTGCTTAGAAGAGTCTTGCTGAGGCAGTGATATGTGCATATTTATGACACAGACAGCCACAGGCTGTACAAATGAAAGCTTTGCTTATAATCCAAATAACGTTTTTAACAGTATTTTCAGATAAGAAGGATGTATGTTAAAGTCTGATCAAAAGTATCAAATCTTTAGGCTCATTCAAAATGTGGATTGTCCGTATGAAATGGGGTGATTGCTTTATACTAAAATCCAGCAGAAATATTAATGAAAATCAAGTGGAATCATTGGAACATTTCACTGCTTTCATCAACTTTGTCAAAAAAGCACCAAAAAAAACCCCTACTTCCTCCCCATGATTTAATAATCACATGCACTTGTAAGGTGTTTGAAACTTCACAGAGATTAGAGGAACAAAGCTAATCCAGTAAATGGTCCTGAGGAGACTGATCACTACTGAATAAACAGGAAACTGCTAATCAGGAAAAAAATGAATATTTTTAAAACTTGTTGCTGTGAATTTGGAGTCAGTACAGAGAACTGGAACCTTTTATTTATAAATGGTGCCTTTGATTCAGCTGTGGATCATGTCAGGAAGAAGATAAGTAATTCTGTCTTCCTCAAAAATGTTGAGTAGTAAGGACAAGGTAAGGGCGAGAGTAATATTTTGAAGAAACTAATCTTGAGGCTGTACCTATCATACTAGACTTTAATTCTGGAAGGTTAGTGGCTTTCTGAGACACTGTTTCAGCCGATTATTCTTTATGTAATTAGTCACATAGGTTTTGGTTTGCCCCAAGCATTATTAGATTGCTTCAGTGCTGAAGATTTTTACTGAAACAAACTTCTTTCCAGTGAAGTTCTGCTACTATGCTTGTCCCAAAGTGCCACTTGGCTGACAAGTTTGTCCTAACTTCATTAAGGACTAAATTAATGAGACCCTTGTGTTTAAAACATCCAAGATACCTGTATTAGGGTCTGTGCTACACCTGGAAGCTTCAGTCAGCTTTAATTCAGAAGAACAGAGGAAGGATAAGATGTCTGCCTCCAACAAGAGCTTCATGACTGCAGCTTTTGCACAGGATGGACATTCGGTCTTCAGTCTATATTCCTCAACCCACTGGCTTTCACAGCACCTCCCATTCTTCAGAATAGTATTTGATATATGAAACAAATTAGGAAAAGGATGGGGCATCCATTCTTCTAGGTCTCTGTAGTCATTACATTCCTTTTTGAAGCCATGCCATGAATCTGAAATCTCTGAATCTAATAATTCATTTCTAAAGTTAAGTACAGAAGCCCATATGCGTATAGTGTTCACATGTTCTCGGTTGAATTTGGTGTCCTAGGATTATTTTAATATTATAGCTTCAGAACACTGAAAAAAAAGACGTAGTTGCCTTTCTTTACATTGTATTTTTAGCGTAGGCTTTGCACAGACCTGCTCTATTAGAGGTAATCACCAGGAAATTTTTCATTCCCTTTCTACTCTTCTCTGATCTATAAAGTACACCATGATGCTTTTCCCATGTTTTTTTTTTTTTTTAATTTTATGAATAACAGGAAAGTGAACCATTTTCACTGAAATCAGGCTTGTTTCAGTGTAGCTTAAGCTGATTACATATCGGTTTAATTTGTTCTCAAAAATGTTTGTGAGAATGTCTATAATGGGAGATACCCTAGATCAATTTTAAAAATTCATGCCAGTTAAATCACACAGCTTGAAGTAGTTTAGAAACAGATTCAGTAGTTTAGAAACAGATTCAGCTAAATAGATGTAACCCTTCTTAGGGCACTTTTATGACAGACCCATCGGTTAATTCACTCCGATTAGAAAATATGCTAATCTTCCACAGTTTGCAAGAGATCTGCCTGCAAATATCAGGCTGGAACACATATGACTTAACTCAGTAGAATAACCCTAGATATTGGGTAAAAGCCAGAACAATAGCTACATCTAACTTACAAAATATACTGCCTTTTTTGCTACAGGATTTCACACAGTGGTAACTACTCCTGTGTAAAAACCACCCCTGCCACTAGTGAAATGAGAACCCAGTTTAAAGGAGACCTGTTTTTTTTAGTGGGTATAGCATTGAAGAAATCCGTTGTGCCTCCTGCTTCTACTAAAGGAGCAATTGTCTTACCTCTTTCCAAGCCTCATTTAGGTACTGTAGCTAAATAACTATTAGTGGCACATTTAAAAAAAAAAAAAAATCATCTTTTCAAGGTGCTGTACCTTGGCTTGGGTTTTTTCAGTAGAATAATTCAGGTAAGAAGGGAAATGGTCCAAATCCCAGCTCAAGACGGGGCCAATCTCCAATTTAGATCCAATTTGGATTTAGAAGGTAATACATTATTACACTACTTGATGGTTTGGGGCTGCCTAACTTCATTTGAGCATGCATTTATGCTGATTTTCACTGGTGCTTACTCTGGGAAAATCTGGGAAAATTATAATTATACAAATAACAAATTTTCAAGAGGAGAACTACCAAGGAGCTTGGAAGTATTTTCTTCAGTTTTCTTTTTTTTTCCCTACATATAAGTGAACAAGTATAATCTGGCCTACTCAGTACATCCCCTGTCATTTTATTTCAAACTACATTATTATAATTTTTTTACAATATATTGTACTCAAGAAAAACAAGAAGAAAAGTGCAAACCCAATTTCTCCTTCACTTTCCAACAAGAGTTGCTCTGTTCAGGAAGGCAGAATTATCGGTTAAAAATGCATTAATTTTCACATAACCTCAGTATGTTTACCAAAATTCATTTTAAATTCATATTAAAGTTATGAATGCTTTAAAATTGCTGCCTAACAAATTATCCACGGGCATATTCCAAAAGGCTCACTTCTGCATTTAGTCTCAGGAAAGCTTAGCTAGAGTAAAACTTACAGTTTATGACAAATAGGTTTCACCTTACTCACAGCATCCTTTAGAAAGAATTCAGGCCATCAATGACAGGTGATTTGTGATATATGATGCCCAACAGTATTATGATAATCATCAATCCATAATGTCAGTCACACACTATAAGAGTCCATAAAAACAGGCATATAATTGAGTTAATGTGTATATTTAAATGCAGTTGCTAAAATCAAAATATTAGCCTCAGAGGGGATAATTTAGCTCTGAGCTTCCTGGAAAGATGCAAGCTCTTCAGTTCTTTATACTAAAATGCCATATCTTAATTTTTTTGTTTGGTTTGGTATGGGTTTGTTTGCTTTTTTTTCCAGAGATAGGTATTCTCATGAAAGAACCTAGAAAACAGAAGTTGTACTTAAAGAACATACCAATAATAGCATATTTTACCGATGGATGAATGTTCAGCTACTTCTTTACTGGGAAAGGGTTTGTTTACTCCTTTTAATAAAGAACTTGAGTTCATTTCTTGTAGCCAATGGGCAAAGCCCTACCGGAATGGAATTGAGGGAAATCCACAAATTTCATGAGTTAAACATCAGATCAGATCATCTCTATAAAAATACAAAACCGCAAAGATAAAAATCACAAATTAAAATATTTTTGAACAGGCTTGGACCAGAATTTCTGATTCCTTACCATGTCTATGAAAGCAAATGAGAAAATGAGTTATTACACTCACTTCACACTTGTTCATCCGGTTACCAAAGGAGCAATACTCCTCCTGTAAATTAATCATGAACTGTTATTCCCAAAGCAAATGGTTTAAGACAGACACAAACAAATGCACTGCTTTCTCAACCTCCAAATCAGTATGGAAAGATTGCTAAACCCATCTATATAAAATCCAGTGTTTCATATGTTACTATACGTCCTGAAAAGTCTGAAATACACTGGCAAAAACCTAATTTTATCATCTTTTGAATGAACTGAAAATATTGCTGAGTGAACAAAACCCCCGTAATTTATTTGTGAGGAATTAGAAGAGAAAAAACATTGGTCGTACACTTGTTAAAAAATTGGTCCTTTGTGTCCTAAAATAACTTTCCTCCTACTAATATTGTCATTATTGCAAAGGTCATTGTTTATTTGAATAAGGGGAAATAAGCTGTGAGAAACAGTTTATATAATGCAAAATGAGAGAAGCAGCTTGGCAGAGGGCATGTTAATAAGCAAAGTACAATTCTGACTACGTAGCTGCTTGTTGAAAAGTTTTCTAAATCCATGATCATCATGTGGATAAATAAAGGGAGACTGGGTATACTAGAAAACCCTGAAAATTTATGTACTTGATAATGCCTAGTTTTTACTTATTTTTTTTCCTGTTAACTGAAAAGTACCTTGCGCACCAACGTAGGAGACATTTCCTTTGTTTTGCAGAAGGAAAAACTGCTCAAGGGCAGCCAACAGCCCTAGCTGAGGACAGAACCAAGATCCAGGGTGACCAGTATACTTCTCCATTGATTATACATTAGTACACTTTGCAAACCTAGTTATTATGCTTTTTTCTTTGAGTAGTTTTTCTCACATCTTAGACATGCAGTCCATAAAGGAAACCTGCAGCAGTTTAACTAACTAAATGCTTAGCTTCACACTAATATTAAGCATACAGGTAAGATTTTCAGAGGCCGAGATCAAAATCTTTGTCTTTGCCTAGTGATACCAGCAAGAAATACTAACAGAAAACCAAAGATATTCTGTGGTGAATCATCCTTTTAGGTTCCAAAGTAAACACTCAGTGAGAAATAGTGGTATTAAAAAAACAAGATAAACAACCCAACAAATTTTTCTCCAGATACTGAATGACGTTTTCATTTCACCTGCTATTCTGCCTGTGTAAATCGATGGCATAAACGTACTGTAACATCATGGCCCTATAGACCTCATATTTCGATTGCTTTATATCTTCTGCAGTCTTAAACAGTCTAACTATAAACTGGAGGTAAGACACTATCTTCTGATTTTATACATTTACAGTCACTTTACATCAACATTTAAGTTTACATTTATATTAGCACTCAAATACATACCTTTCTTAGACATTTATACCCCTTCAACTATGCTAGCATCTATGAATAGCCATTTTAACATAGTTGTCCTCACAGTGCTCCTTTAGGGTTGGAAACTATTATCACTCACACTTTCTGACCCCCAAAGTCTGTGATATAAGGCTTGGCTGCATTTCTAAATTCATCATTCCCGTTGAATGCCTAGCCATAACCCAGCTGCATTTCTGAGTAAGATCTAGGCACTGACACTATGAATCTGGCTTTTCTTCTGGCAGGTTTAAGAAAGAATCCCAGTCTTTTCCATAACCTTTTAAGGAAAGTGCTGTCTTGGGAGATGTAAAGTAGACAAAAGTCAAGCCAAAGACAGCCCGCAACTTAGGTGCCCACCTACCATCACTACATTTTTGTACAAATGATTGTCTTAAAAAAGATGAGAACACTATCACATTGTTTTCAGCAGTAGTGAACCAATCTCTGTTTCTTAAACTGGAAAAGTGCTGTTAATTCATTAAAATCTTCACATTTGCTTTACAAGCACTTTTAGTTTATATCGTTTAAGGTCATACAAGTGTACAGCAACACATATGACTAGCATGTTGAATCAAGAGTCCTGACCAGTAGGCATTTCCCTTACTATGCATTAGTTTTTGTAAAGTCAATACACTTAATTATATGCTATGCTCTAAGTTTAAATAATTATTTTGCTGAATCAGGAAAAATGCCTGAAGACACAGTGAGTCTATAAAGTGCAAAAACCCTTAGGTAATGTAAACTGTGTGAGTTATATGAACACTAGCATATGTTTGGCTTTTAATTGCTAATACACTTTTCGGCAAGGATACCAGCACAATATTTCTTCAAAAGTAGGAACTTACAGCAAAAAAAAGCTACAATATGGGAACGCCGTTTGCTTTTCTCTAGTAGCAGGTTCCCACTGCTCAGTAAATCAAGATACCGATAGGAAGTAGCAGGCAACAGAAATTACCTCCAGCAAAGACAATGTGTGCTTGATAAGTGAGGGAAATTACACTTTAAGTTTTATAGTAACACAAGCAATTTTTGTTAAGAAAATTATAAGCATGGGTCTTTGCTGAAGGTCTCTTTATGCTGAAAGTTATATATTTATTCTGTAGTCTTTGCTCCTGCAGTAGGAATGCATGTTAGAGATGGTTAGAGGAATGACAACAAGCTGTAGAAGCAAATATACAGAACTGTGCCTTATTGTTTGGATGTCTCCACCAACACGGTGCAATGAACTAAGAAGGAATGGATAATTAAGTCATTGCAAATGACTACAGAGGAAACAAAGGAGGGAAAGAAAAAACGAGGAGACCTGAACAGCTAATGCCCGATCCTGTTTGTTAACCACAGAATCACAGAATCACAGAATAGTCAGGGTTGGAAGGGACCTCTGGAGATCATCTAGTCCAACCCCCCCGCCAGAGCAGGGTCACCTACAACAGGTTGCACAGGACAGCGTCCAGGCGGGTTTTGAATGTCTCCAGAGTGGGAGACTCCACAACCTCTCTGGGCAGCCTGTTCCAGTGCTCCACCACCCTCAAAGTAAAGAAGTTCCTCCTCATGTTAAGATGGAACTTCCTATGTTCAAGCTTGTGCCCATTACCCCTCGTCCTATCAATGGGCACCACTGAAAAAAGACTGCTCCCATCCCCCTGGCATCCTCCCTTCAAGTATTTGAAAGCATTAACAAGATCCCCCCTCAATCTTCTTTTCTCCAGACTAAAGAGACCCAAATCCCTCAGCCTCTCCTCATATGAAAGATGTTCCAATCCCCTAATCATCTTTGTAGCCCTTTGCTGGACCCTCTCCAGCAGATCCCTGTCCTTCTTGAACTGGGGAGCCCAGAACTGGACGCAGTANCCCCCAACCTGTACTGATGCATGGGGTTATTCCTCCCCAGATGCAGTACCCTACATTTACCCTTGTTGAATTTCATTAAGTTCCTCTCTGCCCAACTCTCCAGCCTATCCAGGTCACGTTGTAAGGCAGCACATCCTTCTGGCGTATCAGCCACTCCTCCCAGTTTAGTGTCATCAGCAAACTTGCTGATGGTACACTCTACCCTTTCATCCAGATCATCGGATGAATATATTGAACAGGACTGGACCCAGTACTGACCCTTGAGGGACACCACTTGTTACTGACCTCCAACTAGACTCTGCACCACTAACCACAACCCTCTGAGCTCTATCTGCTAGCCAGTTAACCATTATCCAGATATTAGTTGCATTCAGCGGCATTTTTCACGAAGTTATATACATAGGTCGTACTATGCTCATATGTGCCTAAGTAACATATATAGACTCCAGAAGTAGTGTAAGCAATGAATATGTCAGTAGCAGCCTAAAATCTCTCACCTAAAAAGAGACATCTAGTGCCGCTTTAGATTTCCTCGAGTAACTCCTACAGCCTCTAGTTGCTCCTTCAGAAAGGAGCAGATATCCTTCATTGTCATGTCTGTCATCCCTGTGCCAACACATTGTAGACAGTTTCGTGGCCCTCCCTGGACCCACTCTAACAGGTTCATGTCTTTCTTGTGCTGGGAGTTCAAAGGTGGATGCAATACTCCAAGTGAGGTCTCACAAGAGTGGAGTAGAGGGGCAGAATCACCTCCCTTCACCTGCTGGTCACGCTTCTTTTGATGCAGCCCAGGATACAGTCCCAACTTATAGGGACAGGTCAGTAGACTGGGTGAGCTCATATTTCAGAGTTTTATAATCTGGTATGGTGACAAAATTCACTTTTGTGGCTAGAAAGCATTTACACTTACTGAAGGCATATTCTGGTTAAATTTAATCCAAAAGGGAACAGGTTCATGTACCCTAGGACAGCTTCATAATACAAACCCAGACACAGGAGGTGGGCACAACCAGAAGACACATTCCAAAGGTGTGGTACTGATCCAAGCTAAGACTTTAATGTAGATTCACCCTAAAATGAAAAGAAAAGGAAAATAGGGCCTGGGAGAGATGCCCATAGGCCACCTTCTGAAAAAACAGCTGAAGCACAGCTGGGATATATTGGGATACATCAAAGGGCATTAGAAGCTGTGGTTGGGGACTCTCCAGATTCATCTGCAGATTTTAGACACTTTAGGTGTCTCAGTATAGATGTCTACTTGTCAGCAATAGCATTTAAGCTTCTACTATAGACAGTGGAGATCTAGTGATTAGTGTTAATAAAGACTGCTGAGTTACTTGGTCTCCTCCAACAAAGTCACTCAGATTTGGTCAGAACTTCAGCTCTCCAGATATCACTAGCAACTGAAAGGAGCCTCAGTTCATTTGTTCCGATAAAAGTCTCTGTTACTATTTTAAATGTGCAGCCTTGAACATCTGCTCTAGGAGAACATGGGTGTCCGGTGGATCCTGATAATTGGTTAGGTATGTATGTTGCGTATACTGCACCCCTCCTGACGTGGAAGACAGTCTCTGAATGATTACAAAGCACAAGAGAGACAGCAATTGTTGTAAAACTGATTTCTTTAAGAAATGTTTGTTTAAGTCACTTCAAAATTCCAAGTATCTTCTCAAGTCTGAAAAGGCAGCACTTAAGAGCTAAGCTCCTTAGAAATCACTTCATCGTGACTGCAAAGGTACATTTCATTATGCAGTGGTAAAATGCCGTAATGCTTGGTGCAAGAACAACATACACAAAAGCTCAGTCTCACTGTGAGAATGAGAAATCATGCTGGTACATTCATGCCCTCAGACCAGCTAATTTTGGACATATTCCAAGTCACAATATGCCTATGTAAGGCCATTTTTTCCAGTATTCATGGGAGATATAAATAATGCTCTCTGGCTCATATATTAAAATAACAATAACACATAGATGACTTCAGAAAGTTAACCTTTGGGTAGTAAAGGGTTACTTTCTTACAGAGACTAGTTATTGCATAACAGGGTTGTACGATCTCATAAACATATGAGACATGATTTCTTCTTGAAACCCCATGACTGGCATTTGCAATTTCTATAGTAGATTATAGAACAGATTGGTGAAGATATATCGAGTATTTCACTGTAATATTTCCTGGTTTTCTCCTTTTTCAGCAATGACCATATCCTGAGGATTCCCTCCCTCCTATAGGCTGGCATGTCTCTTTCAATCAAAGTGTTTAAAAGCCTGTATCTTACAGTTTCTTTACCTGTGGTTTCTTTCTATTTTTGAGCATTCCACCTATTTTGTGGCCTAGCACCAGTTAACAAAATTTGAGTGTTTTTCAGCTTCTCAGGCTTTTCCCTAGCTTTTATTTTTCCAATTTCTTGTTTTCAGGTCTCTATTCTCCTGTTTGCCAGTTTTTAGTTTTCTTTCATGGTTTCACTGGTTACTCCTCACCAGACGTGTGCCCTTCTCCCCATTTAGTTAACTTTTTCCTTTCTAAAGAGTTATAGTCACTTTCTGCTCCACATCAAACAACTTCCTAGCTTGCTACTTTAAATTGATAAACTTTCTTATTCTGCTCTAATCTCCACACCTTACTGTAGGCCTCACATCCTTCTAATCAGGTACATCTATCCAAGTCTTTCATCTTTTTAAACCAGTACTTGTTCCTTCAGGCATCAAGCCTTGATCATTGACATAATGCATTTGTCTTTCTCTGCCAGTCCATTCTCAGATGACAGGCTCGGTTTCTTTTACTCTTCTCTGCCAAGAGCTAATCTTTTTTGCTTCCTCTTTGACAGCCTCAGCTTCAGAGTTCTACTTACTATTGCCAATATTTTTGTTAGTTGCCAAACACATATGAATTCTCTCAGAAATGTGATAACTTTTCCCTTCCCTCTCTCACTCTTTCTATCTATCTGAAGGTCATCACTTTCTAATCTGCCCATTCTGTTAGCAATAGAACTTTTTTTAATCTGTTCCTTGGGACCTTTTGGCCTTTTGGTCCACGTGGTTCAAATCACTTCCAGTAGGAGTAAAGAAAATTACTTCCTTTTTCTAATCTATTTTCTCTGGTTCCTTATAAGACTTTATTTATGACATATTCTACCATATGTTTCTTCCATGCCAGCCACTTGCTCATCTATTGTGTTTTCTATAGGAAATGCATATTTTAAGAATCAAATTATTGAAAAGTTGCCAGTCTCAGTTCAAGTAACTTAATAGTGATGACAGCAATGAAGATAGTTTAATTATCTCCTTTCAACTGAAGGAGATCCAAAGCGTGTTGAAACCATGTGCATCATATCATATCTAGCTGCACAGGAAATTGATTATCTTTATTTTTTAATAAACTGAGCATATAAGGTGCTTCCATAGCTCTGTGAAGTCACAAGAAAACCACTAAATCAGCTTCAGTGGACTTTGCATATTGTCCATAATGGAAAACATTTTCCTAGATACCCATTTAAATTCTGACATAGACTGTGACAGACTCCTGTTGCCAGCATTTTTGTTAGCTGCCAAACACATGTGCATTGTCTCATAAACTCACCTATGTGCCCATCTCTGTTCTTTTTCTCTGTCTTCACAATCCCCACTTCACAACCTGGAAAAGGTTATACCAAATGTTGACCTCACTTTTTAAGAGCAGTAGGGTGCTTACAAATAAGCATTCTCAAAAGTGAGGTTTTCCTGTCAAAATATAAAAGAGAAAATTCTACATTTCTTTGTTAGGCAAACACGCACCAAAAGTATTACTTCATTCAGTCAGGAAACATAAAGAGTCATCTAATCAATAGCTTCCAAGAAATGTAATTTTGAATATCATGGAAATAAATGGGCAGAAAGCTACTAGAGTAATCTGTGAATAGAGTAGCATCCAATTTTAACAGGAGAAATAACAGAATTGGATTCAACTAATGAAAAATAGATGTCTGTGATATTGATATTTTTTCAGTCCTTCTCCAAGCCCAATCAATTTTTTTCTGTATTTTTCCCTTAATCTCAATTTAAGTATTCAGAAAATCATGGCTAGTGTCTTTTCCTTTCCTATTTCTCCCTGTTTTTCTCTGTATCTCTGTAGGATTATCTGAAGCAGTTTTTACCGTAGCTTCACAATTCAGTGTGCCATATTGTTTACTGTAGCAATACCTTTTTGAGCATGTCCCTGGCGTGCTCTCATTGACGCCTCTTGTTGTTCTTTATATGGTTATGAATGGTCATCTCAAAACTAAATGTACATCAGCAAAAGTGCTGATGGGTTACTCAATTTTCTTTTCATCCTGATCCTGTTTTCAGTTCTACATCTGCTGCCAGCAGTTCTCCTAACTTACATCTTCCTCTTGTCCTCTGTTATCCGCTTGTATAAGTGCTTCCAGTGGGGAGCTAGCAAGCTGCTCTTTTCCAGTTAGACCTGGCTGGAATATATTAAGAGCATTTCATTTCAAACCAGTCAGGACATTTGCCAAGATGTGAAAATTTTTATAATACATACAAAAAAAATCTATTTTAAATATATAAACCCCAAATTGTATTACATAAAATTAAGAACCTAGGAGAAGATGAAATTGGCAGAGGGGGCTAAATACTTGTTCTACAGAAAATGGAATAGAAGACTGTAGGTATCCTACTCTTCCTGTGTTTTTTTAGCTTTCTAAACACTCACACTAAATCCTTTTGGGAAGAAGTGCAAGCATACAGCTTATTGCCTCTGCCTTTTGGAACGGTGACCACCTAAGCAGTTTCGTAGTTTTGTCTCTTACATATGAAAGCACTTTTTTCCCCCCTCACACTTTTTTTTTTTTTAATTGGTCTTTAAAATATTTCAATATTTATTCTTTTCAGTGACTTTTTCTCACCCTTTGTTTGTTCCTGTCTTCCCATTTTACCATTTCACGACAAAGAATATGCAGCATAAAGGACAATATTTTGGAAATAAATGACTTGGGAAATGTGTAATTGGGGAAACTGAATAGCTCATGGTGATGAGCTCTTGCTTTAATATGACATCTGGATAAGCAGCTGTTATCCTTGGATTCATAAGCAAAGGAATACTGAATAGAAGTAGAAAACTGTTCTACAGCCCTAGAAAAGTTATTAACAGAATATTATATGTAATTCTAGTGTCCATATTAAAAAAAAAAAAAAGTGGAAAGAGAAAATTAAGGCTTAGGAAAAATATTTCAGATCAGGGAAATGTTTGCAATCAGTTATTAAAGGAGTTCAATTCAGTTAAACTATCTGAAAAAGGCAGATTTGATCACTGCCAGCAAAAAGGTGACATGACTGTAGTATGTGCTGACAACCTGTTGGGACACAAAGAGGTTCTGGGGGGTGTGAGGCAGATGTTGACATTACAATTCTCTCCATATTAGGATGTTTTACAGGATAATGATTTTGGGTCATCTCAAAAGAAGGAGCCTTCAGCAAACCATTTTACAACACCAGTAACAATACTGGTTAAGGTATGATGGCACAGATATTAGTATGTGCTAGCAAGCAGAGGAAAACCCTTCGAGAGTCTTGGTTGTTATGAGTAGTTACATCAAAGAAGACTTCTAAAGGCATGATGTAGAAGGCAAGAAGTATAATAACATCTAGTGACTGAAAGTAGGAGCCACTATGTAACCAATAAAAAGGCAAATAGTCACTAAAATAATTTACATTGGGATTTGGTGGACGATTGATTTGCTTGATGACTTGATGCCTTGGATTCAATGTTGTTTTAAAGGGTGTTCTCTAGATCAGCCATGACATATTGATTTAATATAAGCATCATCAATGAAATTTTATGGCCAGGATACATGTTAGTTACACGTAGATGAGCATAAGGACCTCTTTGATTATCTGAGTGTATAAAAATGAAAAAGAAAATCTGGTACAGATCAGCAGAACCACAGAATATTTATTTTTCATAGAAAGAAACTTTTTTAAATTCCCCGATAATTCACTGACACTTGACTACTAGTAGTAAGGCGGCCTCAGAGAGTGATCTATTTTATCTGTCATCCAATCCTGAGAACCAATGCACTGAGTAATGGGATAACAGAAGTTCCCCTGGCCATGCCGAAGGCAGTATTTACAGAGTCACTGGAAGCCCTTCCATTCCTGCAGCCTGCTAATATTTCTGCCAGCTTCAAGAGGCCTCTCATTGTCTGAGGTTTTGCAGCTCTGAGGCACTGTTGAAATGATTTGCTCAGACTCCCTTCTGGCCAGTTCTTGAGCAGTAGTGATCAATCACAATTGAGTTCCTGGTACCATGTCACAACAAACTGATTAAACTCTCCCTGAAGAAATCACAGCTGTTATTGGGCCTAATGATATCATCCAGGACTTTAAATTACAAAGGAGATTATATTTATCTTTCAGAGAAAACATTTTAATTTGAAAGCTCAGCAAAAATAAAAAATTGTTCACATCATATATAGTGATATTTGTGGATAGCTAAGAATAGTATGTTGGCTTTCAGAATTGTAGTGTAAGAAAAAACTCTGTCGTTATGATACTGACATATAAGATGTTTCTGTGCCTTTTAATGTTCTAACTGCTTACAAACAAATAATCCTTGTTTTGCAGGTTTCAAGCACAAAGATAGCATCAGCTTCACTACAGAGTCCAGAGCTACTCACTGAACGGCTGCAACAACGCACTGCTGTGATGATTCAAGTTGATAACAGACATCCTAGCCTGGAGAAATCCCACTAATTGCTAAGGGAGAGAATCTTAAGTAAGTTATTATCATTGTCTAACCTATGTTCTAAAACTTCAGACTTTACCTCATCTGTAAATTCAAAATACTTTATTACATGAAGTAATGACTATATTTAAGCCAAGAAACGTTTTACACAGAAGCATTGAAAATCACAGCTGACACATAGACGTAGAGACTACAAGCAATGTAACTACTTCCTTTAAGTGTCTCATAAAACTAACTATGTTGATTTATACTGAGTTCAGATTTCATAGTGCTGCTCTGTTGCTAAAAATAAATTTGAATGGATCAAGCAATGAAAATTCCCATGATCTCCAAATGCAAAATAAGTAAATGCTACTAGCTCTCCTTATTGAAAAAACACAAAGAAAGAAACAAACAAAAAATCCACCACAAACCGCCCAAAATAAAACAAAACAAAACACCCAGAAAAGCATTGAGATTGTAAAAAAACCCAAACTATTTAGCTGACTCAATACTCAGGGAATTATACTGTGGTGAGCTCAGTTTACAGGAACAATTTTTAGGTCTGACTGACCTGTGCTCAGATCATGTCTCAGAAGAAGAAGGGAGAACAGGCCTCCAGCAACATCTAATAAATGTGTGTAATTTAGAGCATAATTTAACACATAATTTGAAGCAGCCTTTCCCTACATTCATAAGATGCTCTCATTTTGCTCAGGGCAAAGGAGCAGTGGCAAGGAGTACACTGGTGCCATCGTTACATCGTACATCATTACTTGCCCAGGAATGGACGCTTTGGCTCCCTTTTCCAGAGAGCTTGCCTTACCATTTTTACTTTCTAAGCAGCGTAAAAACCACGGAGGCTAGTGGGACAAGAGCTAGGGAAAACTCTGAGGTATGTTGGAAAAATTCTGACAGGGGTCTGCCTGCAAGCTCAGCAAAGCTGCAATTTCCCAAATCATCCACCTATTACACCCCTAAGTACACAGAACCAGGTCAGACAGAAAGATTTGATAGATCAGAGTTGTAAACTTTATATTCAGGCTCACTGATACTATTCAAAAAAATGAAGTCAACAAGCCATGTAGCTACCCACAGGAGGAGAACATTTTCAGTTGAATTTTGTGGAGCTATTCAAACTTAACTGTATTTTAAGCAGATGCAGAGGGGATTCGACTTCAGCCTGATTTCTTCAGAGACTATGATTTCAGTTTCTTGACTGCTCAGGTCCCAAGTGTGCCTAAAGATAAGTGAGAATAAGAATACCTTAAGAGTCCAAGCTCTCATCTCACCTGTCCTTTTCTCTCCACACGCCCACCACGCTGCCCCTACCCACAGCGTTCAGAGGTGCAGGCCAGTGGCTCCTCATTCAGGCTAACTGTAAGCCAGGACTTTCAGATGTGGATGCAATACAAAATACAGAAACTGTGTGTTGTCTCTGCACAAGCTGGAGTCCAAACCAATTATATTTCTCCTGTTTACACTTAGAGCTTTGAAACAGACTGCTGTTCTTTTTTTCTGTATGGCCACATCTTCAGCTTTGCCTATATTTGCTGATGCCTGCTGTGACCCATCTTGGGTTCAGTGAGCATCCAGAACAGGCAGAGGGGTACACTTGCATTGTTAAATAAAAACAGTCCAGGGGGTGAACATGAGGCATAGATCCTTACTCATCCACACCGGTGAATTGTTGGTTTGCTCATTGTTTTGAACGTCTCTCCAAGACACTTCTGCTAACAAAAGGGGGTAGGTTTAAGTAGCATGGATAGCAAATAATCCTCAGACACATGGTGTGGTTTCTAATCCTCTTTTAATCAGTAATATCGACATGGCCACAGTCCATTACAGTTCCAGCCTAATCTCTGGGCATGCTTTTTCTTTATGTTGAAACCACAGCACAGAGGAATGATTCATATGCACGCACCACCCTAGTGTGGATTCAAGACATGGCCAGCACAGGCACAGAGACCTGGGAACTGGGATGTGCTCTTAGGTTCTGCTGTATAGATATCACTTTACTGAAGTAAGTTCCATTAAAATGAAAAGTAAATATTGATTTATTTGTCCAGCATAAAAAAGGGAAAAGCACTTCTTACTCTAATCATCCAGAAAATTAGGGTGATCTTCATGAATCTTTTCTTTAAAAGGAGGCCAATCTAGTGATTCCTCATGAAAAAAAAAATAAATGCAGAATTATCTTGTTCTTATTTTCATTCCAAACGTTTTTCAGTTCTTCTCTTCCTGTATGGGAAAAAGATTTAATTTTAAATTAGTTATTACGTTTAATATCTTCATAAGTTATCTGGATGATGGAATCGAGTATACCCTGATGAAGTTTGCTGGTGAAATCAAAATGAGTGGGGAAGTAGACACTTCAGAAGGGAGAGACACCCTGCAGGAAGACCTGGATAGGCTGGAAGAGTGGGCTAACAAGAACCTTATGAAGTTCAACAAAGACAAACGTAAGGTCTTGCACCTGGGAAAACACACTCCAGGAGTGCAGCACAGACTGGGATCTACCTGGCTGGGGAGCAGCTTTGTGGAAAGGGACCTGGGGTCCTGGTGGACAAGTTCAACATGAGCAAAGTGTGTGCTGCTGTGGCAAAGAAAGCCAACAGGATGCTGGGTCACATTAACAGAGACATCACCAGCAGAGATAAAGAAGTCATTATCCCGCTCTACTCAGTGTTTGTCAGGCCACACCTGGAATACTGTGTTCGGTTTTGGTCCCTGCAATACAAAAGATATGTGTACAGGCTGGAGACGGTCCAGAGAATGGCCACAAAGATGATCAAAGGACAGGGAAGCCTGCCGTATGAGGAAAGGCTGAGACAATAAGGTTTGTTCAGCCCTGAAAAAAGAAGGCTTAGGGGAGACTTTATCACCATGTTCCAGTATTTAAAGGGTGGCTACAAAGAAGACGGGGACTCCCTTTTTATAAGGGGTCACATGGAAAAGATGGGGGTTAATGCAAGTTACTCCCAGGAAAGATTCCAGTTGGACACAAGAGGAATATTTTTCACAATGAGAACAATCAGCCATTGGAATAATCTCCCCAGGGAAGTGGTGGATTCCCCCACATTGGACACTTTTAAGATTCAGCTGGACAGGGTGCTGGGCCATCTTGTTTAGACCATGCTTTTGTGAAGAAGGGTTGGACCGGATGACCCCTGAGATCCCTTCCAACCTGGTAGTCTATGATCTTAGTGTTTTATGTTCCAATAATGCATTAATATTAATATATGAAAAGACCTAAAAATGATACAAGGCATCAAGCCTACTTTTGTCAGAAACAGGTTTTCTTTCTCTTTTTTCATTTTAGGGATAAAGATATAGGAAACAGACAATTCTTAAGTTCCCTTATGGCTGCGAGGATGGTTACATAGTGTAATGTTTTTAGGGGTGCTGCAGAGAAAACCAGAAAAAAATGAAATTCTGTGACTAGTATTCACAGCAATCAGAACATCCTATGATGCAACTTTACCTTTTTTTCACAGGTTGTTTAGGGTATGGTGTGGGGAGATGTGGGTGTAGGTATTTGGGTTTTTTTCTTATAACCTTAGATCCTGGAGTCAAGTGATTATAGCAGATGCTAAATTTTAATTTCTCAGTAAGCAAATTCACAGCCTTCAAAGTTTAGGGAGAGCTTTGAGACATGAATTACCAATTCCAGTCACTCAAAAACCCATCCTGAATGTTGTGATTTCCTCAGGTTGAAGTAAAAATTTCTGAATGTTTCTGTTGGAATGCAGTACAATAAAATGACAGTAACTTGGCCATGCTGCCATATGAGAGTATCATACTGTAAAAGACTACAGACTGAATCCCAGTTCCTGTATGCCATAGAAATAATCAGAGAAAGGGGCTATGCTCATTGTGGAGTATAGGCATATATTCCCAACTCAAACACAACATACTGTTCACAGTGATTTAGAACTCAGAGCTCAGTAAGCAGAAAGGAAAAATAGCAAAATATGAGCAAGATCCATTTGCAGTCTCAAAGTGACCGACATATTTATTACCTAGAACACTTTATCTCTGAAAGTTGTTCTCCTAAACATACTGAAGACATGCACTTTACCCTTTTTGTGCTATTAACATATTTACATCAAAAGAAGCATGGCCAGCAGGTACAGGTAGGTGATTATGCCCCTCTGCTCCACTCTCGTGAGACCACATCTGGAGTGCTGTGTCCAGCTCTAGAGTCCTCAATTCAGGAAAAACATGGACCTGTTGGATTGTGTCCAGAGGAGGGCCGCGAAGATGATCAGAGGGCTGGAGCACCTCTCCTATGAAGACAGGCTGAAACAGATGGGGTTGTTCAGCCTGGAGAAGAGAAGGCTCCGGGGACACTTTATAGCAGCCTTTCCAGTACCTAAAGCGGGCCTACAGGAAAGGTGGAGAGGGACTGTTTATCAGGAAGTGTAGTGATAGGGCAAGGACTAATGGTTTTAAACTGAAAGAAGGTAGATTTAGATTAGATGTTAGGAAGAAATTCTTTACTCTGAGGGTGGCAAGACACTGGAGCAGGTTTCCCAGAGAAGTTGTGGATGCCCCCTTCCTGGGATTGTTCAAGGCCAGGTTGGATGGGGCTTTGACTAACCTGGTCTAGTAGAAGGTGTCCCTGCCCATGGAAGGGGGGTGAAAATGGATGATCTTTAAGGTCCCTTCTAATTTTAACCATTCTATGATTCTATGATTTATAAGAAACACAAGTTTCTGTGTAATAAAGATGACCAGAAACGGTTTTAATTTTCAGATGAGAACCTGGGCTGGTCAGGCTCTTTGCCTTCACCACCAGTGGACTACGCATCAGTGTTCTACCTAAAAATCATCTCCACCTCCCCTTCCTCCACTTTTTACACCATTCTGCACTGCTGACTTTCCTGAATTTTCAAATATGTTCTCCTCTTAAAAAACAGAATTCCCTAGGAACTGCAACAAGCCTTCACCAGTTTTTGCTAACCACACAGAGACATACAAGTGCACAAATTAAAGTGACTGTATTTGTTATCTCTTTCAATCCATTCATCTTTGAAATGCCAGCACCTCTGCTATGGACTATGGCCGTGTTTCAACACCAACACATCCACAGGAATGCTACTCCTGTTACGTAGTGTTATATATTTCACGTCCTGAAGAGGAGCATAATAGCCACTCAGAGAATAGAAAAAACTTCCAAAGCAGAGCAAAGCAGACAGGGTCTAGTATGTACTTTAATTGAAATATGTAAAGGTAGCAAGAGTAGCTTTTAAACTATTTGGAAAATCATCATCGACCCTTTAGAGGATAAAAAGTTTACAAGATATTATTTTTAGATCTGATTTAGAATAATTTTCTACCAAAAAGGTATTTTTTCTACTCTAAAACACCCAATTAATTGTGTATAAAATTTATTATTCCATCTGTTCCAGCTTTCTCATCCAAACTCTGACCCATCCAGATAGATTTCTTGGGCATTGTAAAAAACTTACTTTCAACAAAGACAAAATTTGTTGGATGGCTGTTCTTTACTGGAAGATTTCATGTTGAAATCCTTTTTAGTGGGATAAAGCTGAGGAAGAATGCAACTGAAATCTGCAATTATTAAAAGAAGGGAAGAAGGAAAAAAAATCACATTACTGATACTTAATTGCCTCAGGGAAAACACACTTATACCTAATTATCTACCTTTATTTCCATTTGCAGCTGGATGTGTTATACAGAAATAGCACAATTCAACATATAAAACCATTCTCATAAGTAAAGATAGTAAGCAAAATGTCATTCACACATGCAACCTACTTTATGATGAACTACAATTAGGATTTACAGTAAGTGTTTTTTCATTCTTTTTTCCCCTTTTTTGTAATGCAATTGGTCAAAATGACCTTTAGTGAGAAGCTGAAGAGTCTTACACTGCTTATTTCAGATAAAGTATCTTTATTGTTAAATATCAAAAGAAAAAATATTGGTACTACTCAACCTGAACATTTAAAATAAAAGCATGCAAAGGAACTTTCTGACAGTGTAGTTAATTATTGCTGTTAGGTGCACTGCCAAGGATCATGAAAGCCAAACCACATGACTGCTAATGGAGTACTCAGGGCCTCTGATCTTGATACAAGGCAAATCATGGTGCTGGTGACCTTCATCAATGGATTATGACAGTGACACACTTGAATTGTTCCATGGTTACAACATATCTCTGTTAGATGACTGGTGCTTTGATAGCCATATCTTTCGAGGGAAATGTATGACCTGTCATGACCTCAAGAAAAGAACAGATACCAGAGGAAAAGGGCTTGTGGTGTGCTAATAAGAGAAGGTTATAACATTCTCAGAATGAAGAAGAAAGCAAATTAGGCTGAAACTAAGTCAACTAAAACTGTGCTTGCATGAGAATATCTGTATGTGTTATAAATTGTTATATTTGCATGTGGACACAAAAGAAATACTCTTTATTTTTTTAGCTGCATAGATCTATAAAGTTGGAATTTTAGTAAAGGTGAATGAAACAGCCAAGTCTATTTCTAAACTTCAAACAATTAAAATTGAAAAAGGATGTAATTCTTTGCTGTGACTGTTACCTTAAGTTGGTGTTTTCAAAATGAAATTTAATTAGTAGGCATAAGACCCCTGTCAAAAATGTGTGTCAGAGAAATTATCTGCACTTTTATAATCCAAGCAGACCACAGGGTTTTTGTTACTGTTCATGCGCTTTATGCATGCACAAACATAAGAAGGTCAACAACTTATTATTTTCTTGAAGAACACTTACAACAAAGATGCCAGAACAGAAATAAACTCTTGAAATTGTAGCTAGCATAGATGCATTTGCTAGCTCTGTTACAAAGACAGAAACAGACGGAGTAGGAAAAAATCTACAAAATGGTTAAGACACCGACCTCGAACAGAAGGCTGAATTTGGTTATTGCTGCTATAAAAGTCTTTGTGAACATGTTTGCTTGGCTAAATGCCAAAAGACACAGGTGTTATAATATCTGACTTTCAGGTATGAAATTTGGGATCTCAATATGAAACGCGTAAAAGTTTTGATGATGAACAGGTAGGCATCAAGTTATACACTCCAGAATGCTCAGGGCCCAGGTCTTAGGTTCTGGTCTTTGAAGATACGTGGTCTCGTAACTTGAGGCTGGAGAGAACTGCTTATATCTGCTAAACTTTCTGACATGTAAAACCTACACTTAAATTAGTTAACTAAGACACAAAACTACTTTCTCCTGAAAGACAAGATGGATACTAATGCCCTTTCCTTCTTTAGTACTTCCTACTTTACTGACTAGACAAATGATCTGAAAATTTGAATCTAGAAGACTTAAAAAAACATATCTGTAAAATACCTTATGTGGACCAAAGACTAAAATTTGAGTCTCATCAGATCCCAAATTTTTGGATACCCTGAGATAAGTAGCTTTCAATCTGTTTTATGCTGAACTTACTCTGTTTTGCTTAAATAATTACCTATCAATTGGAATTGAGGTTTGATTTAGGTTTTCCAAATGCCAAATAATTTCCGTGTGTGTTACTTAGCTCAGAAATGAATACATATACTTTATTATATTCCAGCTGTCTTTGTTGTAAAGCCTTTTCTAGTGGAACCTCTCCGGGAATATCTAGGTGTTTTGACACTCCAAAGAGGGTAGACAGAGAGACGTGCAACCTAAACACACTCAGCTTACGTCCTAAGCTACTTGGATACCAAATAACACATAGATGTTGGAATTAGACTTCTGAAGTGCTCAAAGGTACAACTTCACTGATAAGTATACAGTCCGCCTTTTTTTATCCAGAATCCTGAACCATTGTCCTCCACATTATTTTCTGGATTTTCAAGTGCAAGTGAATCAGCTAGTTCCCTTGGAAAGTAAAATTGGAAGATCTCTAAAGGCCTGTAGCCAGCAAAATGTTAAGACACAATTCAGTCAATACCTCTCAGCACAGAGATCAAGTTAGCTGTCTGGCATGAATTAGAAAGACATTATGGATGAAGTCAAAGTGAATCAACCTCTGTTCATCTTTGCCACACCTAGGGGAAAAAAAAAAATCTACTTCACATGGCATTAAAGAGATTAGTGAGGGTAAGTATATTCCATCGAAATATGCATAATTATACGTATTTAGCCTCCAGGAAAAACAGGGGTGTTATTGGAGTGACTGAAAGAAATTTGAATTTAAAATGAAAGATAAGGAAAGCATGGGTAACTGAGTTATATTTACAGACCAACACACACATACTCTTAAACTGTAAGGGAATTACATATGAAATTGAAGGAAATAAAAACACAGTATTTGAAAAAATGAAAAAAAATGTTCACGCATTTAGGAGACCATAGAAATTGAACTAAAACCACTCATATTTTAAGAAAATTTTCAGGAGCAATCACCTTCATCCAGACAGAGTGATATTGGCTTCCATGCAGGGATCAGACATGTGTTAGTCATGCTAGATAAATCTGGCATCTAGCAGTGGGACAACCCATAGTTATAAGGGTTTGTAACAACAGGTCCTTCAGAAAGATTGAGGCAGGAGTGTTACAGTCCATTCCTTCTGTGAAAGCTGCAGACCAAGAATAATCCTTTATCTTCATTAGGGCCTCCAGGGGAGCACACATGGCAGATGAGAATTTCAGTTTCGAATTCATTACTTAAATTCAACAAAGTGCTTAAAGAAGATGTAAGACCGTGCTTAAATGCTTAGCTAAATTGGGACATGTAAGTTCCTCACTGGAGCAAAATGAAACCAGGTACAGCTGGTGTGTCTGTTATGCTGCAAAGAGACTAAATATCTGAGCTTTTATCAACATATGGTTCACTTCAAAACTTGAAATGCTGTGATTTTGGGGAACAGGTTCACAGTTAAACAACTATAAACCTATTTCAGTCATTTGTTTGAAACGCGTTTACTGCTGGGCTGTATCACTAGATCAACCACTGTGAATTGATTTATCCAGTCTTGCATTCTTCTTGAGGTCTTCTGCTCCTTCACAGAGAGCTTTTGAAAAAATGTTTTTTAGACTTGTCTGTGCATTTATCCCAAGCACAGTTCTAAAAAACACTGACAATCTGCATAGTGCTGTCATGGTGGTAGGGACATCCTGTGACATGGAAAACACACTCCATCAGGTATTGCTAATACAGGATCAATAGCACTCTTTTTCTCACCTCAACTAATTTTTTTGTACAGAGAGTAAAACCATCTCTCTACTGTTACTGAAAGATTAGAGGAAATATCAGCTAGCATTTGTCAACATAATCATATATCAATTTAAACATTTGAAGATTTGATCTACTGAGGAACTATTTTACATGATGCAAAAACTTGTAAACAAGAAAACTAAAAATCTTTTCTTAAAGTTCTTATACCTTTAATCTTTTGAGCTATTGGAACAGATTAAATACAATCCTCCTAGCTTGATTAAGAGACAATATTCTACAACAGACCTGGTAACAGATGTTTAGTAATCACTGATAAATTTTGCATATTTAAAATGGGAAATTTTAGAGGCACTACTGATGTAATTATAAAAGAACATACAAACTGTATGAAGATTTGCTGAAACAAAACCTAACCTGGGGATAAATATAAAGCTGCTGCAGCTTTGAATCTGGGACTTGCCCACACTTTAGCTTACTTCTTTAAAAGTCAAATTATATATAAATTAATAAAACTATAAATATTAGAAAAAATATTTGAATGCATTACACAAACTTGCAGTACTGTTTGGCATTTTCTGTTCTAATAAATAGACAATGTTATTTTTTTAAAAAATCACTCAAAAGCAGACATTTCAAACAATTCTGCATTAAAAGACATTCTGAATTATGATCATATTATTTACTTTGGAGACAGAGACATCCCGCCAGAGAGCAGCTCCATACCATGCAGCCAACATGTTCACTTAAACCAGAACTGGCAAGTACTCATATTCCTCATAGCCCTGGACAGACATGGAATGAGGAAACTAGTTAGGCTGTGTGTGTAACATTTAGGGACTTTTATTATTACATATGAGCTATAGAAATCAGATGGGTTTTTAGACCTGCTGTACTTACTTTGAAGAAGAAAATGATGACTAGAGCTTTCATCTGAAAAATACTAACTGGTACTTTAGTACTATGGGAAATTTACTGATTAAAGTTTTGGTTTTTTTTTCTGGAAACAAGCAACACTCTAGACTAGCTATACATGCACTTACATAGAAGACTGAGGACATAATTCTGTTAACTACCTGTTCCTAGAAAGAGTGCAGCATTTTGCCAACATTTGTAAATGACCAGAACATATGACAGCTTCTTGTCTGCCAGACATACATTTATGGATACCATTATTAAAAAAAAAAAACACTCTAAAACCTCCGGCAACCTAACTTGAAAAGTAATTGATGAAAATTGTTTAAATACTCCTTGTCAAGTACTTTGTGCCTGTTAGATAACAGAAATACTGGCAAATAAACAAAATATGGAGCCCTGCTAGATGTATAATGCTCAATCTTTTTATTAAAAAATAGCATCCTTTCTCCAAGTATCAGACTGTCTTAACAGAATAGTCTTTAGCATGCCAGAACAGTGATGCATCTATTGAGAAAAAGTGTTTTGTAATTAATAATATCTGGAATGAGGACAAAAAGAAATTTTCTGCAGGAGATACAGCAAAGACTGTAGTAATCTTTACAGCAGTCTGCATGGTAACAGCTGAATCCTGCAACTAGCTGCAAGGAGCTGAATCATATGAATATTAAAATATTCATAATACCTATAAAAGGATTATTTTTTCTTAAGATATAGCAAAGTCTTGGATGTTTTTGAAGGTAGAAACTTCTGCTAGCTTGTGAAGTTCTACAGTCTACTGTTTGTATAAAGAGAAAAATGTCATATACATTTCATGCCAAATCTGTAGATAAAATAATGATTTGCATCTCAATAAGGATTGATTCATATTTCTTCTTTTAAGACATTATTCATGTTACTAGTGTTACTAAACAAATCTTTCAAACTGACTCATGCACTAAAGAAGTAATATTGTAAAATGAACTAGGAAAATGCATCATGGTTTCCATGAATGTATGGAAGGAGCTTGTTATTCACATGTCCAGAGTATTTAAAATTTGAATGACTGGAGAGTTCACCCATGGCAGTTTTACAATACTTCAGTATTTTATGAATTTTTGAATAAATGGTTATTAAATGGAAAATCAAACAAGGAATTCTTTACTTACTGTGGTCATCTTGCCCTAACGTCTCCTAAGCTGACACAACAGTGTCAGTCCTATTTGGGCTTCCCACCAATGGTCTCACATGGTCATGAAAAGGATGCACCAGTGACCCTTTCCTCCAGCTTCCTGATACACTTCTTATCACAAGTAATTTATGAAATGAGGACTGGCTGTGACCTTATAGCTTGTGTGAATTACACACCCTTGAATTGATGCTAGAACCAAACCAGATTTTGCAGTAGTTAATTCATAGCCTAACTCAAAACACAGCTTTAATCTCTCTGGAGACATGATGCTCAAAGAAAAGAGATATCCATACTTTGTAAAGTTTCAAAATCCAACCAATGTTACCAAACTAAATATACAGAACCTAACTCAGCGACGAAAAGCAGGGGGCTGTGCCTACATTTGTGACATTTAGAATCATCTACATGCAATTACTTATGAAAACTGTGTTTGTTGGTACAATGCATAAGCTGCTTTTACTGAGAATTTATGGTGACTATGATGGAACAGTACCTTATACAACAAAACACCATTCCTCATTATTTTTAAATTGTGAATTGTAACTAGACTAAGTGAGGTGTCTCACTTACTTGAGTTGGGATATGCTGATTAATTACTTCTATCAGCTTCTGTGATGGTGGAAATCATATTTAAAATTAACTACCCTGTTCCAATGCTGTAAAATGCTGCATTTGGACTATGGCTGACACATGTAATTGCGCAGAGGTCATAAGTATGTTTAGTGTCCTACAGGTGGGTCTTCCTTTGATCTTGTGCTATGTACTTCTTGTGTTCTTACTGGTATCTTCTGAGGGAGCAAGATTCAACTCAACCAGCATTTAGCCATCCAAGCTCTCTCTTCTGCTGATGGAGAGAATTAATCATTTTCATGCAACAGTTCAGCCTATTCTAAAATATTTGCCTTCTCAGGGTGCTTATTTCTCTTTGTCTATTTTAGAGGAAGCCTGAAGAGTAGCTGAGATTCCTTGTTTTTAAAAAGTTGCTGGAAGGCAAATACCCTAAGTGTACATCATAACCTACACTCTGACTGTAACATTTTAAGGTTATATTTTGAATGAAGGATTAATATCCAGCCAGCTTTTTCTTCTCTTCCAACCTGAAAAATAAACAAAAGTGCAGGGAATAACATGTGGGGCTTTGCCAGAAAGAAAGGGGAAAGGTCAGAAACTCTGGAGTGCTTGGCTCTGCGCTTATTTATTTATTTCCACAATAAGTTGATACTGCTGTTTCTAGCATTTTCCTCTTAGTTAATGAACTTGTGATGGAAAGGTATGTGTAATTAGAGCTGTCAATATTGAATTCTAAATGTGCACTGCACTATGAATTTAATCTAAGTTTCCCTATCCCCAGTCCTCCCTCCCCATTGCCACTGGGAGAGGCTGAAGCACTTGACTGCTGCTGTGGCAAATTGGGTCCTAATAAGTACGATGCTTTACTGCTTCTTGTTTTTGCTAAGATACAACTGCAGCGTTTCAGAAGAACTCACCTGGGCATTAATTCAACAAGAAATGTTGGTAGGAGTATTATATTTTCCATGTTTTGATATCTTACTGAATGACTTGCATATAAAGAGGCCTGGCAGCTGGTTTGTGTCAGTGACTGATGTGCTTGTCATTTCAGCCTCAGATTTGGCTGATTCACCACTGCCAGGCTTAAGAATAATATTCTTCTTGCTGTTTCCTATTATTTTGCATTTTTAACTAGCATGAAAATAAAAAAAATAAAAACATAAAAAACAGCAGAGAATGAAGCTGTGACAAAAGCATTTAAATGTTATATAGCAGGTTTTGTTTAGTGTGGAGAAAGAGGTAATCTCAATGCATGTCACCTCTACCAGTAACAGCAGGTTTATTCAGAGATGGAGAGGGTGTATAAGTAAGGAATATTCATTTTTAGTGCATTAAATTAGTTCAAGTCATATGCTTGCATCCTTAGGGAGCTCAGTCATAACTGATAAAACCTAACAACAACTAGATAGGAGATATGAGGTGTTTCCATAAAAAACTGATTTAAGATGGATATTTTCATGCTATATAGAATCTCATCAGGGATCAGGATGAATTCATACATTAAGCAGAAACAAGAAATGCCATGATTTTTTCATCAGGAACCATGGATGCACAGGGCTGTCTTCCAACACACAAGTTATTTTATTACTTATTACATCAGTTGCTGCACTCAGGAAAGAAAAAGAGAATGACAGAAAGGCAGGAAGAAAGAAAGAGAAAGAAAAAAAGACAGAAAGAGACCACATCATTCTTATAATGAATGCAAAAAGAAGCCTTTTTTAATTTTGTTTTAGAAAAGACAGCTCCTCCATAGTTGAAATGCTACCAGATGGTCCCTGTTGCTCTGAAATATTGGTATCATTATGCTATATAAAATGACCAGAACTGAGGCTTCTTCAATCAGATCAAAGCCCTGATAAAATGTATCAGATTTTGAAGCAGTGCTTTTCACTCAGAACTGAAATAAAAATATTTTAGAATATTTACATCAATGCCTCTGAGTTTGTTCTGCAAAAGATTTCATTACATATTTATTAGGAAGATTTCAAGCACGTGCAAAACTGTAAAGGTTTGTAGTTGGAATTTTGATCCTTGCGCTAATAGGAATCAGCTGCAAATTCCCCATTGGTCTCCTCAGGAACCTCACACCGGGGAGGCTGAAACAGGTGAAAATTAACCAGATTAGATGTTGCTGCACACTCAAGTTTGTCTGCCTGAAACAATGCCTGACTTCCTCTTGCTGCCCTGTGTCGCCCTGTAGTATGGTGTTGTCATTGCTAGTAACAGACCATCTGTTTTACGCTGAGTTTGCATGGCCTCGTGACTGAGGCTTCCCAGATCTGCTCTGCTTGAGCTTTTCTTGACCTGCCTGCTTGTTTATCTTGGTTAACAGTGACCTCAGTTTCTTTAACTGGCCACGTTTCTATGGTTAATCTGCTTTACTTTAACTTTGTGTGGTACATCCTCAGGTATATATAGATAGCAGTAATGAGCAGTTACTCTATGAAGGTGATATTTTTGACTCTAACATAATGATGTAGATAAATGTAGTCTTGGTATGACAGCAAAGGCCTTGGAGGACTGTTGTAGATGTGCACTGGCGAGTGATAAGGGACAGTGCAAAGGCTGGCACTGATGACCCTACAGCTATAAACATCTCAGAGGTATTAACAACTCACCTATGGTCAGTTACAGCAATGCAGATGCAGATCGGCAAAACTAGTTTAGTGGTAACAAAGAGAACAAAAAATAGTATCTAATACTGAAAAGCCACCATATATAGTAAAACTGGATAAAAAATGGACCTGATGACCAAAGACAACAGAGTAAAGGTGTTAAAGCATAATATTAAACATATAGAAATGACCCCAGGTGGATGCTAGAGTGAAGAAGATACCACCAACATCAATAATATATTCCTGCCAGAACGAGGTGGACAAGCAGACTACTTGTGTTACCCTCTCAAGCAGTCCAAAGCTATTTTAAGTAGTTACTTTAAGCAGTCAGTACTTTAAGATCCAGAGAAGCAGTGGAAGAGTAGACAAAACACCAGAAAAAGGGATAGAAATTAAGAAGTGCATATTCCAATTTTAATTGTATTCTTAATATTACTGAGACTTTTTTTCTCTATACAAGTATTCTAGGTGCATTATTATTCCTTCCTTCTTTTTCTGTAAAATTAGACCTAGAATAAAAATGATTCTTGAATTAGACTGTTAAAATATCAGTTATACTCACAATAAATTATTGACTTGATATATATACTTATACAGTATGCTTCATCTTTATCCATAAACAAGAGTTTGAGCATAACATATATTATAAAGAGCTAGTGTGAGCAATCAGTTGCATTTGTAAATCAATTTAAACCAGCTTGAAGACTTTCTGGACAGCATGAAACAATCATTGGAAAAAAGGGGATGGAAGAGTGGCATTTTATAACTGTGGAAGGGGTGCTGAGTAAAATAATGATATTTCTTGTGAAAAAGTCAGAAATACAAGTTTCTCAATATTTAGCAGTGCATTAATGGAAAACTGCTGATATAAGCCTTTCTTCTAGATGGTTTTAAAAATGAACACTCAATGCATATATTTAGATTTCTGAACATTTTTTGCTTTTCTCTGATGTTTCAGAAAAGGAGAAATCCTCATACAATAGTAAAACATGACCTGAAAATGAGTAATTGTCCCCTTTAAACAATGATGAGCAAGTATATTAATCATACAGTCTTTAGGAATGTCTTTTTTTTTGTGCTCTAATCTTGCTTTTCCTCAAATTCTCAGCTATTCGACAGAGAGATGTTGACTGGCGACAGCAAAGGAGCCATAGGAAGTCTGAAAATATTTTTGTTTAATGTGGCTGGAACAATGACATAGTCTTTCTAACACTTTGACATCCCTCACTGGCTGACATTCCACTTTAGAAAAAATCCCTGTCGACTAGAGCAACTGACACATGGACTGTAAGTCATGAGATTCAGATCATCATATGATCCACTGAATGCCTGAGTGCATTGTAAATGACAATATGCACCTGAATGTCAACACAATGGAGCACTGCAGGAACATAATGTCTAAGTGTGATGCTTTGAACGTTTATTTAGACTTTCATACATTCCCATTTTTCCTAAGTCATTCTGAAAAAGAAAGGAAAAACTGAAAACAGAAAATGAGAGCGAGAAAGTTGGAAGGAAGAAAAAAGAGAGAAAGAAAGAGAGAAAGAAAAAGAAAGAAAGGGAGAGAGAAAAAGAGAAAGAGAAAGACAGAAAAAAAAGAAAGGAAGGAAAGAAAGAGAAAGAGGAAGGAAGGAAGGAAGGAAGGAAGGAAGGAAGGAAGGAAGGAAGGAAGGAAGGAAGGGAG
>VZSZ01004108.1:45789-66245 GCA_013398815.1 Ibidorhyncha struthersii
GAAGGGAAGGGAAGGGAAGGGAAGGGAAGGGAAGGGAAGGGAAGATAAAAGACATTAACAATGACAGAAATACGATAGTGTTAGATAAGAAAAAAATGACTGAAAATGTTGTCAATATGTTTTGGAGTGACACCATCATTGAAAGTAGAACAGCATTCAAAGCCTTAGGCAAGTAGTCCAAATTTGTTTGAAGACAGAAGTCGCTCCACAACATAGTTCTATCTTTTCAAGGTAAATACATTAATACTAGTAGTTAGAAAGTATTGGGAGATTTAGATACTTAGTCAAATTTACTCTGGTCTGCAAAATCTTGTGAGAATTCAAATCTTACAATCTTCAAATCTTATGAGAATTCATAACATTAATTACATTTGCCTTGGATACTAAAATTACCCTGTGGACTGCAAATTTTCCAGAGGGCCACATGCTAAAAATAGATGCCATCTGACTGCAGACTTTAAGAAGATGTATACAGGAAATTGCCATGATATGTTTGTTTCAGTCTTACTGATGGGATAAAATAGCACAGCATAGCACAGCATAGCATAGCACAGCATTGCATAGACTATTTCAGTTGGAAAGGGCTTATAACAATCATCTAGTCCAACTGCATGACCACTTCAGGGCTGACCAAAAGTTAAAGTATAGTATTAAGGGCATTGTCCAAGCGTCTTTGAAACACTGACAAGCTTGGGGCATCAACTACCTTTCTAGGAAGCCTGTTTCACTGTTTGACCACCCTCTCAATAAAGAAGGGCTTCCTAATGTCCAGTCTAAACCTCCCCTGGCTCATCTTTGAACCATTCCCATGTGTCCTAACAATGGATACCAGGAAGAAGAGATCAGCACCTCCTTTTCCACTCCCCCTCCTTAGGAAGCTGTAGCAAGCAATGACATCGACCATCAGCCTCCTCCTCTCCAAATCAAACACAAAGTCCTTAGCTGCTCCTCCTAGGACATTCTTTCCAGCCCTTTCACCAGGTTTGTTGCCCTCCCCTGGATGCATTCAAGGACCTTCACACCCTTCTTAAATTGTGGGACCCAGAACTGCACACAAGATGAGGCTGCACCAACACTGAATACAGCAGGATAATCACCTCTTTTGACCAGCTGGTTATGCTGTGTTTGATGCACCCCAGGATGCAATTTGCCCTCTTGGCTGCCAGGGCACACTGCTGACTTGTATTGAGCCTGCTGTCGACCAGCACCCCCGGATGCCTTTCTGCAGGGCTGCTCTCCAGCCCCTGCTGTCCCAAAAAGTACAGTCTTAAGCTTGAGAAAGAGGAACTACGGCTGGGTCTACAGCCCGGATTCAGAGCCAGACTCAGCTTTACTTAGAAACGACTGATAATCTGGAGAAATACATTAGATACACCAGGGAGAGGCGTCTCTCTTGATTGCAAGCCGCAGCACAAAAAAAAAAAAAGTAAATATTTAGATCTGGTCATATCCTGCCCTGAGACTTTTCCATTAATCCTGCTTCATTCCCTAGTAGAAAAACTGATCTGTGGCAACTTTGTATGAGCTGTTATTCAGCACAGCTATTGAAATCCCGTTGTGTTTCATATTCTGCATGCTTCAAAATGGGACAGTAGAGTTTTACCAGAAGGATTTGGTCACCGTATGGAGTTATCAAAACTGGTTGTCAGCTGAGTTGTATTAACTGACTGTGTGCAACCTTACAGTTCTCCAGTCATAAAATAAAACACACAAAAGTGCTTTAAGTTAATGTTTTTACCTCTCCTGACAGACTAAGATCAGATCTATAGCGAAGGAAGTCTTTGATCTGGCTTCAGAGAGTCAGGATTATTCTAAGGCAACATTTCCCTTTAAATGACAACATACAGTACTACTTTTTGTGTATATTTCTGAAACTGTGGTGGTTTGAGCTGCATCAATGCCGGTACATTTGAGATGACCTAAGCTGTCCTTCAGCTGCCCTTCCAGTACGGTACAGTTTTGTATTTTATCTTATTGCCTTGTGTGGGTATCTCATATGGTCTACGGCATTTCAAACACTAATAGATTCCTGTCTTTAGGTAACTGAGTTGAGCCTTTAAAGGCTGAAGCTAGCAAAAATGTGAAAAAGGCTATGATCAAAGTTAATGTTTTCTTCCTTCATTTGGGTTTATCCCTCCCACGCTGCACCGATGAAGTGGGGGAATGCCTAACACCTACAGAACAGAGACGCTACAGACGGATATGAAAAGATATTTAGTGTGATGTCTGTAAACTGTGTCTGCAAGAACTTAAAAGGCAGTAACCTAACGTTGTTTGGGTTTCTGTCACTGGGGATCTTAGGGGCTTGAGACTTTTTTTCACACAATGAAAAAAGACATTACCTATTTTAGAAAAGGTAAACTGTATTTTATCAGTATGAAAACACAGTGAAAAATAACCTTAGTGTTCCTCTAACAATATCTGTAAAACTGTTGGCCTAATTCTGCAGTGTTTTGCTCTCGTGGTGGGTTGACCCTGGCTGGATGCCAGGTGCCCACCAAAGCTGCTCTATCACTCCCCCTCCTCAGCTAGACAGGGGAGAGAAAACATAATGAAAGACTCGTGGGCCAAGATAAGGACAGGGAGCGACCACTCACCAATTACCATCACGGGCAAAACAGACTTAACTTGGGGAAACTGAATTTATTACCAATCAAAGCAGAAACAGAGTAATCAGAAATGAAACCAAATCTTAAAAACACCTTCTCTTGACCCCTCCCTTCTTTCTAGGCTTAACTTTACTCCCAATTTCTCTCTTTCCTCACCCTGAGTAGCGCAGGGGGACATGGAATGGGGGCTGTGGTCAGTTCATCACATGTTGTCTCTGCTGTTCCTTCCTCCTTAGGGGGAGGACTCCTTACACTCTTCCCCTGCTGTAGTGTGGGGTCTTTCCCACAGGAGAGAGTCCACCATGAACTTCTCCAAAGTGAGTTTTTTCCCATGGGCTGCAGTTCCTCACAAACTGCTCCATCATGTTCCCTTTCCATGGGGTACAATCCTTCAGGAACAGATTGCTCCAGTATGGGTCCCCCATGGGGTCATAAGTCCTGACAGCAAACCTGCTCCAGTGTAGGCTCCTCTCTCCATGGAGCCACAGGTTCCTGTCAGGAGCCTGCTCCAGTGGGGGTTTCCCACAGGAGCACAGCTTCCTTCAGGCATCCACCTGCTCCAGTGCAGGGTCCTCCATGGGCTACAGGTAGATATTTGCTCCACCGTTAACCTCCATGTGCTGTAGGGCGACAGCCTGCCTCACCATGGTCTTCACCATGGGCTGCAGCAGAATCTCTGTTCTGGTGCCTGGAGCACTTCCTCCCCCTCCTTCTTCATGGACCATGGAGTCTGCAGAGTTGCTGCTCTCACATATTCTCACTCCTCTCTCCAGCTTTAATTGCTGTTGCCCATTTTTTTTTGTTTTCTCCCTTCTTAAATATATTATCACAGAGGCACTACCACGATTGTTAACAGGCTCGGCCTTGGCCAGCAGCAGGTCCATCTTGGAGCCGGCTGACATTGGTTCTATCGGACATAAGGGAAGCTTCTAGCAGCTTCTCACAGAAGCCACCACTGTAGCCCCCCTGCTACCAAAAGCTTGCCACACAAACCCAGTACAGCTCTACGTCTAGTGATGTATATATGTGCAAAGTAGGATAAATATCAACCAGCTCAGAATGACAGTATTTTACACCCATGTAGCAATGACTCTGCATCAATGTAAATGACAATCAAGGCAAAAAATAGCAGAGAATCTAGCTCTATAAATAATCATAGAGGCTTAAAATTCAATCTGTCCTTGTAGAAAATAACTGCACTGCAGAGCAAGTATGTTCAATAATACAGAACAATTTTAAACGAGTATTTTTCCCTTCCTCAAAAGCAGGTGATCTGAAGACTCCTCTATTGTAAACTAAACATTGGCCTTAACAGACTGTGAATTTTCTTTAATTATGTGTTTAAAAAAATTATATACGTGAGCTAAATAAAAGAAATAAGAAGTAGATTTAAGGTTTGGGTTTGTGCAGTAATTCTTTTTTTCCTGGTTTATAAAAATATCTGAGGTAACAAATTTTAAATTAAAATGTGAAGTTTTATTTCTACTTACATTTGGAAATGTGTATGTAACATATACACATGTACATTTAAGTATATGTGTGCATGTTTCCCTGTTTCTAGATTTTTCATTTTTATTTTGACTGTTATCAACATTTAATTATACTTTACTTTAAAAAAAAAATATCAAAACCAAATATGATTTTGCTCACTTTAAAACCTGTGGGGGCAGAATACTTTCACCATTTCTAAAGTATTTTTCCAAAATGGATTTGAAAGTAGATTTGTGAGTCCAGCTGTCTGTTTTGCTTCAGTAAAAATACATTTTTCAAATGAGAACAGTTAACTTAAAAATTCCTAGCCAGTTTTAATTAATTAGATTATCCTCTTCTGCCCAGAATCTACTCGCCACTGTTATCTAGTTTAGAAAGGAAAAATGTAACAATGAAACAGGGGGAAGAGAAAGTCTTTCTTCTTTGCATAAGGATAACAACAGGAATGTGGCACAATGTGAAACAGACAGAAAAAACAGAAAAAAAAAATAAATAAAATTGAGTATTAGGTCTAGCAGACAGAACATTGAAGATCACTAGCTAAGCACCAAAACTTTATCTCCAAGCATCAAGTAAGATGCTATGTAACCAAATGAAAGACTACATCACTGAAAGGGACTGTTGAACGTGTAATGGAAAATTGTTAAATGGACAAATTGTGTTCAAATCAAACACCGTTCATCATCTTACATGTGTTTAATTCTGGGTATCCATTCAACATGTTTTAGTTTCTTTCTTTGGTTAATATAGTTGAATTAAAGTTTGGATTCACCTGCAAAAAGAACGTCCATTTCACTAAACTTTTTTGAGCATTCAATATTTGCTGTAATTCTGTGTTAGAATAAAATCACAGTCTCCTTCCCTATCCATGGTAGGTCAAATGTATAAGGCCTTGACCTCTTAACATCTGTTTTTATTCCATGACTGGACACTGTAACACAGCTGAAATATAATACTCTACATTATAGTCACCCAACATTAGGTGAGATAAATCTGACAGTTCCTACCTTCCTTTTGGGACGTAATCAACTTTTTGTAATTAAATAATTATTAGACCAGAAGAGACCCACAAGTAGCTGAGAAATTTGGGATAGAATAATTCATGTTCATACTGCTGCTCTGAATTATATCTAATATTCCACCTGCACAATGCGTTGTTAACTGTTCTAAAACGGGGAATCTCTCACATCTAACATGTTCTGACATAGACTTAAGAAAACTACTGAACCACGAATATATCTTCTTTTTTCTTATCCTTGAGAATGTTTTGCAATCTACTGGTTCCAACAACGTTCTTAGATTTCTTGAATCTGTTTCATCTTTTACAAATACAATTACATAAAGTTTCACTTCATTTTACAGACATTTCTTTTCAAATCTCAATTCTGAAATTTCTTTTGTATTCTGTGATTTTTGGGGGTAAATATCAAATACTCCTTTGAAGATTTGAGCAAAGCAAAAATCAATATTTATGTGTAACACTAAAAATGAGCAAAATAATAATGACAAAATCTGTAGACTAAAGGATGTTGTCTACTTCAACTAGATGTTTTTTTTCCAGGAAGAGATGAAGATATTTCTCAGTGATCACATCTTGAATTACAATGAGGAATTAGAAATGATGACAGGCTGATTTAATGCAGAAGGAAACAAGTGAAGGTTTAGTTGTACTTTTAAAATGCATACTGAATTAACTAATAACTTATATTTCTTTGAAAACTTTCAGATATACAGATTTAATATCAATCACCCACAGAAGGGGAGGAATATAATGCTTTTTAATGTTGGGGTATAGATTTGAATAGATAGAACAGAGACACGCACACAAACTGTAGCATGTTTCCTATTTATATACAGGACATCAGTGTCAGTGGAAGTTACAAAGCAAGAAAGCATTACAGTTATTCTTTTTGTATTTAGTTTACAGAAAGATATTATTGTGTCCCAGATGCCTTGAGACTTTAACCCTCAATAAGCCAAGTGGTATAAGACATTCAGTACTGAGCAGAAAGAATAGTTATTGTGCATTTTCCTTTAGTCATTTTATATGTCTGCCTTTCTGTCTCCCAGTTTAGTCCTAATTTTGAAAGATTTTACCAATTTCACCTTTAGGAACAAAGACCTGGTTTTATTTAACTGAAGTAGCACATTCTATGTATGCAGATAACTCTAACAATAAGTGACACACTACCTACTTTTAGGTGTAAAGTAAGATAGGTGTAGTTAATCGCATTGTGGGAGGGCTTTTATCTTCAGTAATTACAAAGGAAGACTAGATCTTAGGTCTGACAGCTAGCTTGTAGAGCTAGGTAAGAAGTCTCTCATCCTAAATAAGATGAAAATACATAGGGCTCTATCTCCAACTTGTCATGAAGCCATCCTTTATCAGTAGCTATAGAGCACTAATGCAGTGAGCGTTAAGCACTGAGGACTCAGAATCAGCATATTTGTTTATTAAGGCAATTGACATTTTGAAATGAGGGTACATGCCAAATTTCTCTCCGTGATGACAGATGGTATAACAAAGGGCAATGACCACAAGCTGTGGCTTAGGAGGTTCGTATCAGACACTAGGGAAAAAAAATTCACTAGGAAACTAGCACAGCAGTGGAGTGGGCTGTCCAGAGGGGTTTTGGAAGCTACTGCCTCGGAAGGTTTCAGGACTTGGTTAGACAAAGCCACAGCTCACCTCATCTTCCTTTGTGTGGGTGACTGGAAGACATGACTCTAGAGGTCCATTCCAACTAAAATTTCTAGAGCTTTATGATCATTATTGAGTTTGGCCAATGTATTGGATATGGCTGGTGTGAAGCTACCTTTCCTCACAACTACACGTACAGAGCTATGTTTTGTATTTGTAGCCAGAAAGCTGTTGATTTGTCTTCGAAAGCAACTCCAACACATACTGAAACCCTGTTTCCCAGGAAGTAGTTGGGCATTGCCTGCTGATGGGATGTAGAGAACAGATCTTCTGGGGTTTTGTTTACTTTGCTTCCTCATGTGGCCTTTGCTGTATTTCATTAAACTGCCTTTATCTCGACCCACAAGTTTTTCTTCTTATTTTCTACCCCTGTCCTGTTGAGGAGGGGGAGTGAAAGAGTAGCTGAGTGGGCACCTGACAGACAGCCAAGGTCAATCCACCACAGCCTAACTTCCTATAGATATGTATTAAAAATTACAACATGTAAACACATATCTTTTTCTGTTTCACAAGAGCTGCTTTTATATTTGATGCAAATAACCAAACACAAATCACAAGGCACAAGAAAGAAAGAAAGAGATGCCTTGACTGTGTTTTTAGAATGGTTTTATGGACTTTTTGCATGATGAGGTGAGTCAGAGGAGAGTTCAGTGTCTTGTTCAGCAGTTTTTCTTAGTAGTGCCAGCAGGACTGCAGGCATTTACTTCCCCAATGTGGGCCCTGAGCAACAGGTCAGCTCTGCTGACTGAAAGAAGGGACAGGAGTAGCTTTCAGTCTCGTCTACACTGCAACCCTATGCTGGGGTTCACTTTAGCCCAGCACATAAGAATATTCCTATTTCTTCTTTTTTTTTTCAGATTTCAAGAAGAATATTATTTGAGGCCTTTACCCATCTTTTAAAGTTGTTTGCAATTGATTAGGAGACCCAAAGCTATTAGGAAAAATTTGACAGTTATATACACCTTTTACAGAAGCAAAAAACTTAAAAAAAAAAAAACAACAAAAACCCTACGCTAGAGGAAAAGGCACGATAAGTTTCCTTCCTGACCAACAATAAAGACCATTTTCAATATAGAATTAGTTCCTTTTGGCCATGTCTTCATTCCTCTCACACCAGCTTTGCGCCTTCCCATACATAGCTCCAGCACTAAGACTCCAGCCCCACGCATGTCACACCCACCAACACAATTAACTGACATTACTGTACAGTTCTTGTTCTTGCCATAAGGCTCTGCACCTCTTCCATCTCCCAACACATGTTCTTTCTTCTCCAAACATTCTTCATATCCTCTTTAATTACCCTATTTATTTCCTCAAAATATACTTTATTCTCTTTTTAGCACACTTCCTTTTTATACTGTTTTGTATTTTCTTTTCTACATCGTTACTAGACCAGACTCCTGCATTGTGCACTGAGTCTTGCCTCTCTGTTCTTCTCCCTATTCCTCATCTACCTTCACTCCCCAACAATGCTGCTAGGGGGCATTTTCCTCTCCTAGCCTCGCAGGAGACTTGCTGCACCTCCCATTCCTCCCTTTCCTCTTCTAATGACCAGGAAGTGAGACGAACAAGATTGACAGTCTCTGAAGCACAGAAAGTGCCATCTGTGCTTTGTAGATTGAAAATCTTATTAGTTTTGCTTCCAGCCAAGTTGTGCATATGGAACAGAGCAACCGGGGTAAGGAAAAGTGCAGCTAGGGGGAGGGGGGGGGACAAGGAGGGAACAAGAGTAACCACTAGGTTAAAATGCAAATAAAAAAGAAATACAAGGAGATAAAGGTAGGGGGTAGAGAGGGAGATTACACTATCCTATTTCATCCTCCCACCTTGTTGCCAGTTTTTCACAACCCATATCCTAATCTAAATCCTAGTCTAAATATACTGAGAAAATTAGGCTTTGAAGTCTCACCACTCTCTGATAGTACATAGCTGACCAAACAATCCATAAAACATACTGGTGAGTTGATTGGGTGGTTTAGCCAGAAGAGGCACCTCAAGTTTTGCTCTGCTGTTTTCCAGCGTGGAAGAGATGAACATCTTTCTGCCTACCTGTTCCCAAGGGCTGTTAGCTGGCACTATATTCTTCCTTTCTTCTTGGGACCTCCACTCTTGGGGTATGCCTGAGATGATGTCCAAGCAGGACAGGGCTCCTGCTGTAGACACATTTTGCACAGGAGCCTGGAGCTAAACCAGCTTGGGTAGGGAAGGAAAACATGTTTTTCATCCTCTTAGTCCTAAACATAGGTATCTAACAAGATTAGAGTGAATACCAACCCTTTTTTTTTTTCTGTGTCCCTGCCTTTCTTCTTCATCAGTATGTCTTGGGTGTAGCCTTCTGCCTGTTCTCACAGAAGTGCCTGCCTGTCTGCGTGAAATGTATTCACATTTGCCTTCAGGTTTTGCAATGCCAGTGACCAAACCCCTTCAGCACTCTAGTTCTTCTGCCTTTAACAGGTGTAAACAACAATGTACAGATTCCTGCTTAGGTGATGTCCCTCTTCATGAGGCACAGTGGCAGCAGTACATCACATCGCTTTCCCAGCAACCCTTTTCCCTGCCTGCCTGCCTTGAAGGTGTCTCAGAAGCATGTCAGAGACAGGGCAGGAGAGGTCAGGACATAACGTGCCCTGGCTGTGCTTACTCTGACAGATTCTTCAGCAGCCCATTGCCAGCTGGTGCAAGCTATATCAGCCCCACAGCCACCATAATTTTTGCAGAGGCTGAAAGCAAACTGAAGAATCAGGAAAGCCATAATCCAAATGCACTAGCTAAAAAAATACTCAGTATTAGAGATGGAACCAGGCTGTTCTGTGCTAAAATTGAATTTCCCCCCAAAGTCCTATCTTTCTCTGTATATTTCTTATGGGCTCATAACTGTCAGCACAATTACGCTTGCACTGCTTTGCAATGCATATGCTAATACTTCCTTTGCAAGCATACCTGATAATTCTGGTACAGCCTTGCAGCCCTAAAGCTGGCTTCATATATTCATCCTCATTTATATTTTTCCCTTAATCCTTATATTTCTTTTCTGTATTCTTCTTAGAAGTAAAAAAAAAACCAAAACTCTGCAGAATTCTTGAAGCTTACATCCTATTTTCGCCTTTCTTGTGTTTTAAATTGAATGGATGAAACAAGGATTCTCACAAACAGAGAAATGCGTATCTCCTTCCTTGGTATCATCAAGTACAACTTCAGAGCTCTTTATCCAGTGCTTACACATCTTTCCCTCCCCTCCCCCAGTTTAACATGCATCTACTAGACAACATCACCACAGGTTAGTAGTGAAAAACGCTGAGGGTTGTTGAACATTATGTGGATCAGCACAAAGTTTCTAACATCCAGTGCCTCAATAATTTTGTTAAATTCACTGGTTGAATACAACACCACTGACACAGGGTAGCTTTTGGAGCACGAAAATAGGATGTTCTGCTTCATTCCAGACTGAAGAGGCTTATAAAACAAATATAGCAAAAGTTCTCAGCGTCATTAAGAAAGGTAAAGAAGGAGGCATCGGAGGCAGGGAACAGTCTTCTCTCAGACGCAAGGATGTTGTGTTCAATTTTGTTGAATGGTCTGTTGCACATTTGATCAGTTCTTCAAGGCTGATCTCATGATTGTAATGATATTTGCATTAACAACAACAACAAAAGAAAATCAAATCAGACAGCCTGTCTATTACTTCATCTCTTGCACTCCTTGTTGTCTATGAACCCGGTTTAAATAGGATGGGCTGAGCATAAGCTCATACTGGTCTTGTTTGTAACCTCGTTAGAAGAGCAGCTGCAAGACCTGACAGGCAGATAGAAGCACCAAAAGTCAGGAGTCACTAGTGTACTACAAGAATGCCCAAACCAGCAAGCTCCTGAGTATGCTTTGCATCTTCTGAGGGATATGACTTAGGGAGTTTTTGGGGGAACTTGTTATTTCCTGAGGGACTTAGGCACTGTATGGGAGCATCCTGTTGATGGAGTCCCCTGGGGAGAGGTTACATACTTTAAGTCAGAAGAGATGTGAAGGGTAAGGTAAGGATCTATGATTCATTGCCAAGGATGTGAGAGTTTTAGGTGCGTCCATAGAATAGATGTTTGTAAATGGGCTTCTTGAAACCTTGTCTCAAATACTTAGGGACAAATGCAAATAGATGCTTCTTTATTCTGTCCTCACTGCATGCTTGAACTGCACAAAGCAGATGTGGTTCAGAAGCTATGCTGTAAGATTGTGCAACCTTATTGCAAGGTAGAGCACCATGCTGCCCAAACATGGTACAGGACACAGTACCTATGACCATAGCTGGACATTTCCAGCCAGTTCAGCATGCTGGGTGAAATATGTGTATTTCACTGCACTTATCTATACAAAGACACCTTTAAGTACCTAGATCAGACCAAACTACAATTTAGAAATGATTTAAGAGAGCCTGAATCAAGCTTAGAGTAATAATCATCTCTGCTGTGATTAATGAGAACCCAGTGTTTTAGAACCTGGCAGTATTCAATCACCAATCAAAACTACATCAGGCATTCATTCCTATGAATACAAATACATGGAGGCCTGGCTTCACAGCTGGTGCAAATTGGCTTAGCACCACTGACTTCATGTAAATAGGCTTTAACTAGGCCAGCTGAGGAACTGGCTCAGAAATCTTCAGCTCACCCAAAACATAGGCCTTATTTCACCAGGAGAGGAAGCAAAAGACATCTAGGTTAAAAATAAGTATAAATTCAAAAGTGGGTATAGTGCCATTTTTTTAAACCAATTGGGCTGTGTTAATGAACAGTGCTTGATGAAGCCCACCGCAGGAACACATGCAAATACACAGGTCACCAAAGGGTATTCCTATTATTCTCTGCATATTTCTTTGTGTAAGCACCAGCTGCAAAAACATGCAGTATAAAAAGACGCTTTTGAGCACATGTTGTTCAAAGCTGTGCTCTTGTTTGATGCTTGTGATTTTAGTGGTAAATCTCTGAAACAAAGTCTGCCTCACCACCAATTCAGCTCACTTACAGAGGGAAAACGCATGCCTAAGGCAGAGGCCCCAGCTAGCTGTAAAATTCTTCCTTCCAGGGAGCTCTGGGGGGCCGGTTCCTCTCCTCCCTGTCGGGAAATGCTTCCTTTCACTTCACCAACCAAGACAATATAGGCATTACACCAAAAACGCAGTAGATGCTAGATGGAAGGGAGATAAATTGTGACTTTTTCTCTGAGGGCATAAGACAAAGTGCTCTGTGGGATAAAACGTTTCCTTTCCATAGAATAGGGGACTGCAGTTGTGCTGAAATGGGGACTGCAAATTGAGTGGGTGGTGGAAGACATTTTCTTTCTCTTGCGCCCTTTACACAAAGAAACAGCTCAGAGCACATCATCCTTATGAAATAGTTATGATCAGTGATAAAAACGACAGCAGCATCAATTTATTTCTTTTTATCTTTTTTTAAATAGTAAATACTGCTATGTTTAACCATAAGGGAGATAAAGCCTGTAATTCCTTTTCCCACCTATCATCTGTCCTTCCTGTCAGTCTTCTCCCCTTCCCCTCACCCCACTGTTACAGGGAGTGCTGTTTTTCAGGTAACTCAAAAGCTTTGAAGTTTCCCCTCGGAAAGCTGATTATATAAGCGTTAATATATCTTCAGCTTTAAAGCAGGTGGATCATCGCAGAGGATTTTACTAATTTTTCAGAAGGTTTTATACTGTTCTTTTTTCAGTGGGGATTTTTCCGAGGTTATAAAGAAAAAAGGTGAACTCAGAAAGCAAGTGAAACTGTCAATAAAACCATTTTTGAAGCAAGCGGTATACTGTGACAAGATGTCATATTCAGATCTAGATTGCGCCCATGCATTTGCTATAAATATCAATTTTGCTAATGTTGTGAATAGTAAGTAGTTGAAGGGTTTTTTCCCCTATTGTGCTTGGAAGAATAGTAATGTGAAGAAAATTTTCTGAAAAGATTTTATCCATATTTCTAGAATGAAATGATAATAACCATGTGAATATCTTCCCTTGATAAAGGTTTGGGAAGTAGAAGAGGATTTTTTTATCGGTGTATTGGGGGGGATTATTTGTTTGTTTTGATTTTTATGGAAATATCTTTTTTGTTGTTTTCTCCCATGGCATGATGATGCCTCCTTTTTTGGAGTGGGGAGTGTGGTTCTGAATGTAATATTCTCTACAAACTACACGGAAGATTTTAATGAAAAAATATGTTTTGAAAGAACTGTCATTACTTGGATCTCTTATAGTGTGTTTGAAAGCTTCTGCTAGCAGAAAGCTTGCTATCTCTTGGAAAGATTATAATGTATTGGAAAGATATCGTTTATCTGGAAATATATTTTAAATACTTTTATCAAAAACATTCTGGGTTATTAGAACAGTGTTTATAGAGGAAAAGATACCATGCAATAAATGACATCATCATCTAAATAGACACACCAAAATATCCCAAACAATAAGGAAAACTAAAGCTGTGATTGTTCTCCCAATTTATTACTTCCTAAAACCTAATGGCATGTGGGATCACATGTCCTGAACAAGAAAGTAGTCCCCTAAAATGCCAAAGCCAGATCCTCAAAGGTATTCTGGTACCTATATCCAACTAATGCCAAGAGGAGACAGGTGCTTAATTTCCAGTTGAGTCTGTGGATCTCTTAGGTTCAAGCCTCAGAGCTGTATTACCTTTTACACTAACTGCCAGTTAACTTTTCTAGCTAACGAAAAGTGCATCTCAAGATGTAGTAAGTGTTGTGTGCTACTCACAGCACCAAACAGCAAGTTCTAGTACAGAGAAAAAGGGAGTAGTTGCCAGGTGGCTTTCAAAGAGAAAAGGTTGTAAAATCAATTGGTATAGTGCCATGTAACAATGAAAAAACAACAAACAACATCTGGAGCCTCCAATTTTTTTCCAAGATTGTAATAAACTCATTTTACAAAAAAAAAATATTTGACTTTTTATGTTTTATTTTCTTTCGGATAAGTAAAAATCATTGTAGTGACTATCATCAGTCTTTCATATGCTGCAGTAATCATACCTTTCCACATTTGTTGAGTGGTCTAGTGATGACATCAAACAATGTACTGTAGGTGATTATAAAATAGGTTTTTCTCCTGTTCAGTGAGAAGATAAAAATAATGTAGATAAAAGGAACATATCTTTTATAAGACAGAACTCAAGTAATTTGAGGTGGAAATCCATAAAAACATTGCAAGTGCTGTTGAAATGATGAGTCACTTCAGCAGCATAAAAATAATCTATTTATCTACATTTTTACCAAAGGCTTTGAAGTTCTGTATCTTGGAAAATAACATATATATTAAAGTGCTTTGAAAAAAATTCAGTTTTACTTTGAGGCATGAGCTCTCTCTTGCATGTATTTTCCCTCCTTCCCCACACTTCCATTTAGTGTTATATTTCATATTTAATTTTTGCTACCCCCTAGCATATACATATTTATAAATATATATGCATTTCTATGTTAAAAAGGAATACTATAATCAGCGTTTTAGACTAGGTAGCTGTCAATTAACATTATTTAAGATAAATGTTCTGGTCTTGAAGATGTTAAATCAAAAAACCCAGTGACTAAACAGAATTTAGCCTAAATCTAGTAGTGAGTTTCCTGGTAACATAATTACAAAGATTTTTTTCTTCTTTCTCTTTTCTAGTAGTCTCTTTCATTCAAAGCATGTATTGCTGTATCTAGGTTTTCAGTTGCGCTTTTCAGCCATATACCTTCATGAGAACCATCATCCTTATTTTAGAAATTGGGACACTGAGGCACTTGAAAACAATTTGCAGTTCAGCAGGTTAATTCCGGGGAAAGCCATGAACAGGCTGCCAGTCAACTTCATCCACATCAGTACTTTCAGTCATTGGCAACAAATACTCAAATACAGCACTAAAATTTGATTTAGATAGGATGTAAACTTTATATCCCAAGTCCATTTTATAGTCAACTAGAAAATATCTTAAAACCCATTAAAAACTGAATTTAGAAAATTTTATTATGTGTGCACACATCTTTGATTTCTTCATTATACAGTGCTATTTTAAATCTGTTATTTTTGAAAGCAGACAAAGTAGAAGAAATGCTTTTGCAATACTTGGCCTGTATCATGCATTCATAGCACTATCAGTACTGTACCTTGATTACCGGATAAATGCTGGCTGCTGTCTCCTCTGAGCTCTTTTCACATTCAGCAGTATAATTTTATGTTAAGGTTTAGTGACACCAACATTGAATTGCATAAATCTGTTCATTATGCCATTTAAACTTTGAATTTCTGTTGTAGGCTGTAGAAGGAAGAGCCTTTATAACTGCTGCAATCTACACACCAAAAAAAAACCCAGGAAAACAGACACACCCACGCACACACACCCACGACCAGATGTTTTCATTAAGCATCGGATATGTAAATACACACATTCATCATTTCTTTTTTCTTCATGTATAATTTGCTCTGCAATTTTTGATTTAATTAGATATGGATTTTCTTTTCTAGTTAAGTCTTTCTTTAGATAGGTGTACTAACTAGAATTATAATCTTTTGATTCTCTCCTTCCATTTACTCCTTAAAAATAAGATACCTCATTCTGAAGCCTAATTTTTAGGCAATGCACAAATTTTATTCTCTTTCTGAGCACACAAAGAGGGAATGAGAGGTGTTGAGGTACACTATTCTGCTAAATATTTGAGATTTCTAAGAAAATAGAAATATTAGACAGTAAGCCACCTGAAGCAAACTACAATGGGAAGCTGAAATGATAACCATGAATTGGGAAGAGGATTTATGTAAGAATGATCCCTAATAAGGTGGAACAGACATTGTCCAACCTGCTAAAGAAACATTTGAGTCTACATACGAGACTGAAGGATAAAATCCGGCTTTAAGCCAGTGCTCTGCCCCCCAAATTTCAAGCAATTTTGTCATAGCAGAAATGGGAGGTTAATGTTGCATTTTCCTATCCTGTCTGTGGTATGTCTACTCATTGGAGTTCTTCGCTCATTTGCATGCTTCTGCCATTCACCCTGGAATTTATTGTGGTAGGACTGCGCCTTAGACTTGGCTAGCAGCCAGAGCCTACTTCTTCATTCCCTCTTTATAGCTAATACAATATGAAAGTCACTAACAAAAAGACTTTCATGTCAAATTACAGAAAAAAAATCTCAATTGCCTAATAGGATTTCAAATCCTTATCATACTGGTGACTTTCTGTAAGTAGTAACATTTGAAAAGAAAGACTTAGCTGATGTTTTCTTGAAATACTCTCTGCGCATTTTAAGGATTTTTACAAGCTGTGATATGCTGCTATTCTGTCACTACAGAGACAATACAGGGCAATGGATCACAGCTACATAGCCCTTCTCTTCTGTTCCCATCCCGTTGGACTTAACATCTTATCAAAAGTATCAGCTAAGATTGTGCAAATTGAGAAATACTCCTGTTTGATGTAGGTGTCAGGCCTATTTTCTGCACTTAAAGGAATATGGGTTTGTACGTGTATTTATACGATAAGTATATCTACACATATTCAACTATAGCATGAAGATGTGTGTATATATATGTGTATACATATATCAATATGTTATATACATAAATACCTTTTACTGATGTCATCTACCTGGACATGTGCAAAGCATTTGACACTGTCTCACAAAACATCCTTGTCTCGAAATTGGAGAGACATGGATTTGACAGGTGGACTACTCGGTGGATAAGGAATTGGCTGGATGGTCACACTCAGCGACTTTTGGTCAATGGTTTGATGTCCAAGTGGAGGCCGCTGATGAGTGGCATTCCTCAGGGGTCAGTACTGGGACCGGTGCTGTTTAACATCTTTGTTGGCACACATGGACAGTGGGATTGAGTGCACCCTCAGCAGTTTTGCTGATGACACCAAGGTGCGTGGAGCGGTTGACACGCTGGAGGGAAGGGATGACATCCAGAGGGACCTGGACACGCTTGAGATTTGGGCCTGTGCAAACCTCATGAAGTTCAACAAGGCCAAGTGCAAGGTCCTGCATGTGGGCTGGGGCAATCCCATGCACAAATACAGGCTGGGTGGAGAATGGCTTGAGAGCTGCCCTGAGGAGAAGGATTTGGGGGGGTTGGTTGATGAGAAGGTCAATGTGAGCCAGCAATGTGTGCTTGCAGCCCAGAAAGCCAGCCACATCCTGGGCTGCATCAAAAGAAGCACGGCCAGCAGGTTGAGGGAGGTGATTCTGCCCCTTTGCTCCACTCTCATGAGACCCCACCTGGAGTACTGCATCCAGCTCTGGGGCCCCCAACATAAGAAGGACCTGTTGGAATGAGTCCAGAGGAGGGCCACAAAGATGATCAGAGGGCTGGAGCCCCTCTCCTATGAAGACAGGCTGAGAGAGTTGGGGTTGTACAGTCTGGAGAAGTGAAGGCTCCAGGGAGACCTTGTAGCAACCTTCCAGTACTTAAAGGGTGTCTACGAGAAAGCTGGAGAGGGACTGTTTGTCAGGGAGTGTAGTAATAGGGCGAGGCGTAACAATTTTAAAGGGAAAGAGGGCAGATCTTGATTAGATATTAGGAAGAAATTCTTTACTGTGGTGGTGGTGAGGCACTGGAAGAGGTTACCCAGAGAAGCTGTGGATGCCCGCTCTCTGGAGGTGTTCAAGGCCAGGCTGGATGGGGCTTTAAGCAACCTGGTCTAGTGGAAGGTGTCCCTGTCCATGGCAGGAGGGTTGGGACTAGATGATCTTTAAGGTCCCTTCCAACCCAAACCATTCTATGATGCTGTGATTCTATGAAATCATATCCTCTGAGACTCAGAGAAATACACAGGCTTTTCTTGTGCAAAGTCCTTACTTTTGACAAATCTGAAGTGGGCGTATACATGTGTACATCTGGAAGAAAAGTTATAACTGCAGTTCTGAGCTCATATTTTTGAGCACTTCAGTACTCTTCCCCTCAATCTGCCAATGTTGGATTTTGGCCAATGTTATGTATGTATTAATATATCTTTTTTTTTAGGGCAGGGATATCTAGGCTCTAAAGGATTTTTAATTCCTTAAGAGACGCATATCTAGTTGCTAGTTCAATCTTTAGTCAAAGTAGTGGATGAATTCTTTGATGAACAAGAGCTTCCATTTTACGTAAATCATTTCTGGCATTTCAAATAAATTTATTCCCCAAAATATGCAGCAGTCAAGAAAACAGGATCTCTTTGAATGCATAAAGGCATCCATTTACTCAGAGTAACACGATAACATTTTAAGGAGCATTATTCCTTCTGAGTATTCTGGACCTAATTTCTAGTATTGAATGCAAAGGTTAAAAAGTTTCTTTTTAGAATCTCAGATGAAAGAGTTACTTGAATTTCAGTAATGACACATTTTGTAGGTAGTAAGTGTCCCCACAACTCATGAAAGCTCAGTGAAAACTTTTTTCTGCCCCAACATCCCATCAGTATACTGACATTTGCAAATCATTGATCTAAACAACAATTAATTTCAATGAAATTAAAAACTACAGAAAAGCAGGCAAGCAAAGTAAATACCACAGTATAGGAAAGGCTAAATGCATTTAAAAGCCCTGGAGACCCTCAAACCAAAATGACACACACACACAAAGTAAATTCCAGCTGCTATTGTGAAATAGTAATGAAAACCAAGTCTAATGATAAAACCCCTAAAACAGAAGCCATAGTAGATATAATTCAGTACTATACTTCCCACTCATTTTTCCCCTTTAAATTTAACGTGTTTTGCTAGGAAACTGTTACAGCACCATGATGGGCTCAAAATGAAAGCACTATGTTATAGTGATATGTACCTATAATAATATCCAATATAAAACATTGAAGTTATATTGCAGCATGATTAGCTTGGGTAACAGTGAGCATTCTCCTACTGGCAATAAAAGAAAAGGTTGTCAAGAACGGTCCTGCTTATTTGCCTTCTAATTTTACCGCAGAATAATGGAAGCCAAGGATAGAAAAGCCCTGTTGTGCTGTCTAGTTCATGTTGCTGCCAATGAGGAATTGACCATTATAGCCTATTTTTTTAGCATTGATGGTTCTTTTACAACTTCCCTTTGGAGCGTCTTCTATATTATCACACAGATCAGTGTAAAGAAGATTTTGATGCTTGTCAGCATACATCTGTCTGTTCTTAATTCCATCCCATTAAACGTAGTCATAACTCCTTACACCTCTGAATATTTCCTCTTTTGCTTGATGTGAACATCCAGGGACAGGTACAATGCTTGCTTTGTGGTCTGTAATGTCAAACCTCATCCAGTGTTACCATCTCTTTATGAGGAGTTTAAACTTCTGATAAAATAATTTTTAAAATGTTAGAGTTTCCTAGATGTAAACAGGCACACGTTTTTGGTTTAGAAGTGGGGAACTGTTCCATCTATCCTGCTGCAGGATGAACTCCTCCCTGCCTGCTGGGGATGCCTTTTTAAGTTCTGGCATCACAACCCACCTTGATGTGTTTCCTTGCTGGCTTAGCTATCTTTAGTTACCTTAATGGTTCAACAGATCTCTGAAAGTTACCTCCTGTGTTTAGGAACTTCTAGGAGCAGAAGTCAGGGTACAAAGTAGCTTACCAGTTGAGTCTGGCTGCTGCAGCAGAACATAATGAAGAGCAGAGTCCTAACCATACCTGCCCAAATGTTATCAATTTACAACACCCAGAATAACCTTATGCAGACCTGTTTAAATATTTTCTAATAATGCATGTGCTTTTAAAACATTTTATTTATTAAAAAACCCAAACGATTGTATGTAATAGTTATGAAAGATGGTACTTTTGGCAAAATTTGCAGAGAAAGAAAGAATCAATCATTCTGAAGTATTTAATAGCAGCAAGTGCCCCAACTATATCTGAACCAGTTGTGTAGCCTTAACACACTTTGCCACAACATATTACTGTCCAACAACTGCTCCATTATAGTATCCTGTGTCCTCACAGGAATTTTTTTTTCCTTGGGTTTTGGTTCTCATGAAGGGTTAGAACTGTAACAACAAGCTCTATGAACCCTGTAAGTTTGCTCTTATTTCGGATTTCCTGCTTATGAAATATACAAGTACAGGGGAAAAGAGTCATGAGAGACATTTTAGAGGCTTTTTCTTTATCTTAGAAGTCTTTATCTTAGAAGATATCTTTATCTTTACCTTAGAAGTTTCATTAGAAACACAGAGAAGGGTGAGAGGGACAGCTTTTGTGTTTGAAAATGCAGAAGGGCAGCAAAGGATCATGCCCTACTGTTCTTAAGCCACTGAAACATATGACCACCCAAGGAAGAAAGAGAGATAAGGAAAAGAAGGAAGCTCGTGATGCTTTTTGTTTGCATTTTCCCACTTTTAACATTGCTTCCTTGAGTGAACATTCATTTAAATTGTCCATGAGATACTTCCACAGAGCCATGTCTAGGATTTTCTGATGACAGGAAAGGGGGTAGTGCCATCATGTCAGTGCTAAGAGCTGTCACTTTTTCTGACCTGGTTATTTACTTCACCTGCTGAATTACCAAAAGCTCCTATAGAAGTACTTCTTCAGCTAGAAACAGAAAAGGTGGCAGATCTAGGCCTCCAGTTGAATCAAGCCCCTAGGCTCAAGGTCAATGTTCGGGAAAGACTGAGCAAAAGTGCAAGAGAGGGGAAAAAGGAGAGGAGAGGA
>VZSZ01004108.1:66902-123567 GCA_013398815.1 Ibidorhyncha struthersii
AGGGAGGAAGAGAGACAGAAGGAAAGAGTATAAAAAAAAAAAGGCAGGAAGCAAAGACTTCCAGACGGGTTTTGGGGAGGGGGTTTTGTACTTAGTGTAAGTTTTATCTGTACATGAAATATTTCAAGGCAGGTCTGCTGCAGAAAAGAAAAAGGTGCCATTCCTCAAATATTACTCTGCTTACAAAGGGAAAAGTGTAACTGTTCAGTCATTTATATACATTTCCTACCTGAGACAGTACCAGATGGTGCCATTTAGTCTCAGGTTAATCATTGTGTGAGAGACCTGGGCTGGGAGCCAGACCCACTTCACAGTCAACTGTGAGAACAAGCGATGCTGAACCTTACATAAGATTCACAAGCAGAGCCCTTGCATTTTAAGCAGACATCTGGTATGACATTTCATATTTATCTGTTATAAGGGTTCAAACTGAGCCAGAACGTGGCATTACACCATGGCAGTCTTCTCTGGTATACTTATTAATTTCTGCAAATACAAACTTTCATGAGAAAGAAATCTTGTGTTCTTACTGTTCAGGATGACAGTGTTCCAGGCAGGTAGCAATGCAGGGCTGAGTCCCCAAATAAACAGATTGAAACAGTGCTTTTGGGAAGAAACTGTCCCTTCACCGTGCCACATAAATAAAAAGCATGAAACGTATTGCTGCAATTCTATTTTCCAAGGGCTTGGACACATGAAGGGACTCCCCACAAATTCATTTTGCAGTGCAGAGAAAATTGCTTTTGGATCTACTACTCTGTGATGGCAGAGTCCTACTGCCCCCATGAAAGAGGACTTTGATTTAATCTGCTGCTAAAGTGCATAGTCAGGTTAGAGGTTATGCATATGCACTATGAAGGTGACAGTGAGATGGTTTAGCATTTAACTCTAAAGAAGGGGGAACGTTTTCCTTTCACATCAATAGGATGTTGACTATGAAGAACAGTGATTTTTTTGGCCAGCAGTATTTGCTGTGTCACCACCACCAAAAAATAAAACAAACAAAAAAAAACAACTAGGCTTTTCTGAGACTTTGAAACTGGGATTACTAAAGAATTGAGAAAAGTATCAGCAGCTTGTCTCCTACACACGCACGCATGCACACACTAATAGGAATTTATCCAACCAAACAAATCAGAGCCATTATAATTTAAGGATAACGCCCTTTCCCCAGTACTCACACTCAGTGCATGATTATCCAGTGGAATTCCAAAGCTGAATAAATTCAGTAAAAGAGTACTGTACATCACTGAAATGCAGATGATGCACATAGACCTGGAACATCTAATTTTCTTCACTAAAATATGTTTCTGAGACTATTTTTATTTAGAAAGGTATATTACCTTTATTTTTTCTTTTTTCTTTTTTCCTTTTGAGTATTTAGGAATAAAGTCTGTTTTTGCCTTCTGGCAGATCAAGTTCAAATACTAAGTTTTCTCTTTACTTTATATGAGAACGCCATAGAAATTGAAAGGTCTGCAGTACCAAGTGTTCTTCAGGAATGATCGGAGTTGAGCTTTTCCATTTATGCCTCATGTAATAAAATTTTCATCCAGTATTTCCACCCAATATGACTGTTGGGCAGAAGCCCATGTTGAGGAGAGTAGAACTACACTACCTTAAAAGAAAAACTGTCATAGGAATCCTCATTTTTTAATTGGTATTAGATGTTCATTGTAAGACCCCTTCAGCCAGGCAATATTTCCCTGTCTCCTCATTGCTCCTTTTGGGGTGTCTGCTGTGTTGGTTTCATACAAAATTACACTTCCAATGGAACTCACAGCCAGCTGGTCATCTGTTGAAGTAGCAGGTTACAATCTGGCCCAAAGTTTTTACGTCTATGCATAAACAGAAATATATATATGTATATATTTTNTATGCATTAAACAAATATCTTAAATTCCTTCTCAAGCATCATATTTTTTCCTGTTCTTACCATTTGACTATTATTAAAAATGCTCTTAAAATGTCGCCATGATTCTTCATAACAGCTACTTGACAGATTTTATTTATCCAATGTCTTGCACAGATTAGAACTTTTGAAAAGCACATAATTAATAAAAAATACCCAGAGCACATGGTGGAGACTTAAAATTGTTGCATTCACAAGAGAACTATTATATTAATGGAGATATTCCAATCAGAATGGAGGCCCCATTGTGGTAAGTGCTGTACAATCACAGAGTCAAAGACAGGCCCTGCTCTGTAATGTTTTCAGGCTAATTAGGGATAACAATAGAACATGACTTATTTTCATTGATACTGGGACACTCTGGGCCCACACAGACTCCCACCAAGCTCAGTTGTAACACTCCCACTAACTGTAATAGACATTGAAGCAGGTCTCCACTGTGAATCAACCAATTCTGTGAACTATCAAGCACACAAGCAAGCACAATGTGAATAATGCAATAAAAAAAGGAAAAAAGAAAAAAAGTGCTACGGTATCACAGAATGTACTTTGTTCATTTATTTTGACAAGGCTAGTTTAAATAATTTATGAAACTACATTGTAACACTAATGAATTTAGCGTTCAAGTAATGAAGACTTGATAATGTGGGGTCTTCATTATAACATTCTGCCACTAAGCCTTTGATTAAAAGATTAAAAGAATTTAAGCCTCCATTTCATTTATTTCTTTATTTTGATAAGTTCATTTTGTTTGCAGATTAGTACATTGAGAATTTCCTATTGTAACTTATTGCCCCTGGCTCTGTAACATGAGACACCACAAGACTACATCAAATATATCATTTTACATGCCTACAATAAGTGTTCTTGCTACACAGCTGGAGTCTGGAAGGTAGAATTAGATGTCCAAATTTCTTTAAAAAGTGATATTTTCAACTGTGTTTCCAAGCTGTTCTTCTCTCTCTCCTTCAGGTCCCCAAACCCTGCATCACCATATACACAGTGACATAGACAGGGGTAGATAAGGTAACACTGTTAGCTAAATCAATAACCTGGTGCATGAGGTGTTTACGTGGACTATGAGTGTAGAGGGCTTCAGTCTGTTATGGCTAAATAGACTGAAACCATTTCCTCAATAAACGCTAGACCACACAGGAGTTACTGCATGAAAGACAGAATGTGTGACAATGTATTGCCTAATTTTGTCTATCAGAATATGAGTAATGATCTTCTCTCTATATAATATGCTTTTTAAAAAAGATTTAAAAACTCACATTCTAAACAGTTAAGAATTAAGCTTCTAAACTTTATCACTTTCAAAGTAATTAATTGTTTTTGTAACCAAGCTTCTTGGAGATCTGTTCTCTAAAAATGGATTAAAAAGTTGGCAGACATTTGGTCCTATTTAAATCAGGGGAACTCTTCTCTGGGTTCGCATGACAACCTAAATGCATTTGCATTAAACACTCAGTACTTCCATGGGAGCTAATGTGTTAACTGGGAAAGCATCTGCTCACAAGCACATCTGTAATGATGACTGTAAGCTTCTAATAAGTGAAAGAACTGTAAAAGTAAATGATCCGTACATGTTCTTGAAGGAACCCTGCTGTCATTAAGATCGGCCTCTGCATGGATACATCAATAGTATAGTTACAAATTCTGTTGCAGATCACTTCATCTTCTAGGTTATGTGATAGAGAAAGACAGAACTTATCCTGGAGTGCAGGATAAAATGATTTCACAGAGGAAGCCACCTTCCATCTAGATTTCTAAAAGAAAAAAAAAAAAGAAAAAAACCTCCCCGTAGTTTTGCAAGTCACTCTTTTAATAGCTCTGATTATATTCATACAGAGATAATATTAACAAGCTATTTCTGTACATAATCATAATATTCTAGCTTAGTCTTACTAAACAGTAGTCACTGCACACGACTGGTGTATTTCGGTTAATTTTCAATGGGAAAAAAATATTTTGACAAATCTAGTTTTTTTTCATTACTGAATGGGACTCAAAAGTTCTACAGGAAAAAATAAGACTTCGACAATTTATTTTTAATCGTGGAAACCTTTTATCTTAGGACTTCTCATAAATTTTGTAATTTTACAATTTGTGGAATATTTTTATTTCTCTTGGAATTTTTCCCTACATGGATTTTTCTTATTCAGCTATTATATTTGTAGTATATTGCTATACCAATATATACAGTGGTTAAAACATTGCTTTTATTATTTAAAACATTAGAAATCTGCCTGTCACTGAATTCTTGTGCCTTTTGTTTCTGTTTTTGTTTTAATGGAATGGTTTGCATTTATGATATTTATGAAAGTTTAAACAGCTGCTGTTAAATGTGTCGATATCTTATTATGGCCATAAACTGCCATAGGCATGCAAAATTATGACAAACTGCCATAAAATGCAGATAGACATACATTGGCAAAGTAAAGGCTTTGTCAGCTTCATATGGGGCATCTAATTTTAAGTACTCTCAAACATGCTACAGCATGCTATACCATAAAGCAGGTTCTGATTCTGCATCTGGTAAAAGAATTAGCAGGCAAATACTGATGTGAGCATTCTCCTTGAATTCAGTAGTACTACAGTATTTATTTTGGATGGGATTCAAGTCACTTAACTGCAACCATTGAAAAGTTAAACTTCTAGTCTAAGTTATCTAAGCTCCTACAAATGGTAGTGAAGAGTTGAGCACAGACATATGGGTATTCATCACACCCTAAAATAGTTGTTCACAATAGTTCAGCTGAATACTCTACTGGGGATGTTTTTAGTCTCCATTGACTGTTGAGGAAGTCTTCACAAAACCACTTGCATGCACTGTCTGCATTCAAAACTGGCAGTCGTTAGGTCTCAGGACTTCAATCTACTGATAATAACACTACTGAAATAGGCATTTTTCTTAGAGGGCCTGAGGTGTCAGCTTTGCTATTTATCCTGGATCTCCCGAGAGAGGGAAGATACATCATGCACAATCCCTTTCGACATCTACTAATATCTTCATTGATCTTGCTAATTTTACATCTTCAGTCATTACATCAATGAAACTAACCAACAAAACAGAATAGAGTGACAAAATCAGATCTGAAATACCATGTATCTTTCTCTAGTCGTGTGGGTGAGAGAGGAGATGCACATACCCTCATCTTCAGGAAGGAGCATTCCCTGTGACTGTAAGGCATCAAGATGACAATTATGCTTTGTGTTGTATATAGGTATATACTGGGAAGCACCAGCCTGTCTTAAGAACTGCAGCGTAGAGACAATAACTCCAAAATATAAAAATTAAAGTGCATGCTGCATTTTACAGCGCAACATCCTACACACCACTGGACTAGGAACTGTTCTGCTTTGAAAATTACTGACATTTCAAAAATTTCTGCATGATTTTGAAAAAAGGAGAGAGCAGCTGTCCTATGAAATCAAATTGCAAAACCACAAATTGCTGCAATCGCTGCAGAACGCTTGCTCTAAACAGGGATCTTAAACATTTGTTTCCCCTTTTGTGAATTAGTGCCTTAACCATGCTGATGTCTCTTTCACTTGCTCTGAGTTTACCCAGACTCCCGTCCTGAAGCTCCTAACTTATTTCTGGTGACTGGGAATGCACGTAGCATTCCCTCAGCTTTCTGTTTTCAGTGGCTCATATGCTGTAACAGACTTGTTGTCAGGCAGGTAGGGACACTGGAAAAGGCATCTCAGCCTCCTGTCTGCCGTCACTGGTTATTGTAGCAAATGTGTGTGGAAGTGCTGAGAGATTTCCATGTGTGAAGCTTCTAGTTCATTTTCAAACGTGTAGTTCTGAGAGATGTTTAACACTGACAAGTTCTATGAAGTACGGTGCTGCGTGCACCTTGCCTATTTATTTACTAAAATACCTTTCCTTTTATGTCACACACAAATATTAAGGGACAAGCCTGGTAAAGCTGGCCTTACAGATTTAAATAACCAGTGACCAAGTAGTTGTTTCTTGTCTATTCACCGCTGAAAGGAAGCATTCCTCCTGAGAGGCAAACCTAATCTCAATTCTAGCTCTATTTTTTAGCTTGAAAATAGGCCCATTTACTACCTTCCAAGGACCATGAGATAAGCGTTAACCAGGAGCACAGTATTTTTTAATACAGTTAATTTTTACCTCTGGATCTGAAGGCACTGTAAATGATTAGTTTTGGTCTAATGTGGAATATCTGAGTGCAGCCAATGTCTTCTAATCCTCACTAACCTTTCTCACTTTACTGGAAATCTACTTGCATCAAACTAATAATTTTAGGAGGGAAATATTTTCTTTCCACTCTATCAGTATGAAAATGACAAACAAGCTATGAGCCTGTACAGTAGAAAATAATATATAACTTTATTTGAGAATTTAAAAAAAAAAAAACCCAACTTTTAAAATTCAATCAATTACTTTCCTTTTATTTTAACATTTAAAACTTTTTTTTCCTCTCTAGAAAGAACTTCATTTGAGGTCACTTCATTTAATGGTCTGTTGCCTTTTTTCAACTTTTAAAAAACATTTTTCCTAAAGGCTGACATTTAAATCTCTAAAACTGAAATCACAATAAGTTTTTTCATATCCACATAACATGTTATCTCAGAAGAGGTTCTGCTGTAATACAATGCAATATGCATTTATTAAGAGGACATTATGATCATTTATTTTGTGAAAAGATGATGAACCCTCTCCTACAATCACATTTTCTATACATCACTAAAAGGAATAGACAAAAACAATCTTCCTTTAAGACTCAAAATGATTATATGAAGTTTATTAAAGAGATACTTTGAAAATGATTTTAGGGTAGCCTTTGTGTTCCTTCCTTATCACTAGATGACAGAAGCAAGAACTTCATATGTCACAAAAAAGTGTGAGGAACATGTGCATAAGGGAAGACAAAGATGTTTTGATCTGACCCGACAGAAACCCTCCCAAAAACCAATCAAGAGGAAGATAATGGAAAATGGGGCTGCTGCAGCCAGTGTCTTTAGCCCTTAAAAAAATACAGTACAAAATTCAGTGCAAATGAACACTAAGGTGAGATCATCTCCTTTTCCTCTCCTAACTAGAAGGAACAGCAAGAAGGATTATGCAGCTGTGAATTCCCCTCAATGTATCCCAGAAAAGATGCAGGACATGTGTGGGAAGGGGTAGGAAACAGGGGAGAAGAAGAACATAACAGAGCAGAAATAGCAGAGTAATGACAAAAAAGCATTCACCTTGTTACAGTTTTGACTGTTAACAGCCTACAGGAAAATGCTTTTGTTTGCTTACTTGTTATTCCCCTTCTCCAGAGGCTTCCTTTCCTCAGATGGTTTCTGAGGCAAGGCAGGACTCCGCAGAATCATCTTCTGTGACGAGAGTCACCCCCCCTAACTGCAACCATCTGAAAGTTCAGTCTTTCGTTCCAGTTAGCCACCTAGGCTTCCTTGATACATACCTCCTATGGCAGTTCATCTCCTTCCGAGACAACTGACTAAAGTATTTCAACATAATTACTCTGTACTGGTGTCTGTTAGTGGGACCCTAACTGAAACCTGGCTGTGAGATGGAAATGGGAGAGGAGAATGATGCCACCCATACTGCCAAGGAGGAGATTGGTGGAGCATCGGGACAGAGAAATGCACAAATGGCCCTGGAAATCTCTGTGATCTCAGACCAAGATATGTCCAATCTGAGTGTGACAAATTCCAGGCAAATGAAGGAACTTTACAGATATTTCACCTACATGCTCTTGTTGGGAGCAGCACCACGGGACAAAACGATCTGGTCTGTATTTACCACATCACATCAGTTCATGAACCATACAGGGAACATTCTCAGGAGTGAGTTTCAGGTTTTTGCTGGTTATTCTGGAGCAGGGCCCTTGTACAGTATACCTTAAGGGGCAGAAAACAGTTCAGGGAGATGTCTCTCAGCTGAGACAGCCTTGTTTTCCTGAGGGTCTAAGATGTGCAAACTGAGAATGGGAGATATGTGAGACATAATGCTTTTCTATTTCACTTGAAACAAACCAACAAAATTTCTCTGGCACAGATATACATATGCTGAAAACTCACCATGGACCTTATTGCTGTAAAAAACATATTTTTGCTTTAGAGGCTGCCCTCGTTTTTGGTGATATCCCTTCATTTGCCCTCCAGGCTACAGTGGAAAGCAGTTTTGATGTAATAATATATTGTTAAACACAAAAAAATGCAAGCAAATTCATTTTTGGATGCATATATTTATGAAGCAAGTACAGGATGTTTAGCATCTTCCCCTTTGGCTTTATTTATAAAGCATTCATTCTCTCTCTGCAGGTGAATGAAAACCAAGAGGCTCACACAACCTGTTTACAAATATGTCCTGTTTTTATCTATGATTGTTTCACAGTGCTGCTGTGCTTCTCTGATGTGCTGGGCTTCAGTCACAGCCCTGATATAAGCAACACGTTACTTTCCCAACCAAAGAAAATGTAATTTAAGCCAGCCTGTCAACAGTAGGGCCCAGCAGGCAGGCAAGGCAAGGAATCCAAAAGAGGGTCAGACTTCCTGGTATTTCTCTGCTAGCAGAGAAGATTAGAAGATAACACTTCTCATTTGGAAGAAATGAATTAAATCTGATAAGTGCAATGCATCCTCAAAAGTTTATGGTAAGCGGGAGGTATTCGCTCAACATTAAACTAGTACCAGTAATAAAAGCTGTGTGGAAGTGATGTGCTTCATAGCACGGTACTCATGGTGCTGCTCCACAACCTGAAAGTCAGCCTTAGGCTTTTTGTACAAAAGTGTTTTTAAATTCTTACAGAAGTAATCCTGTGAAACCTGCTCTTGCTTCCTCTGTCACCTGCATCTTCTCCCTGTCTACTTGTTTCATTCACTGGATGGGGTGATGTTGCTTATTTTTCTGCTTTTTGCTGAGACCAAATTATCAATCTACCTGCCACCCACTTGATAAAAAAGACAATGAACACCAGACAGAAGCCACCACATACCAATTCATTATTGCCACCAGAAATAGAAATAATCTAGCTTTTTTTTCTCTCAGAAATAATTTGCCTTGTCAACATAACAAACAGTAATTAGAGGTTCCTAAACTTTAGCAGAAGCATTAATTTCATGTTCTGGAAATCTACAGCTACTGGCTTCATGAAAAAAAATCCTTCATGAGACGGTCCAGTTGCTTCTCAAGTACTGGGAACTGCTTGTTGAAGGAAAAGTTATCTGAGGTCTGCTTTTACCGTGACCCTGTGTGAGTGTCTGAAATCTCCAAATCATCATTCGCTTTGTGTCTTAATGTTGTGTTACCATAACACGTGTAGCAGTGTATACATAGTCTCTGTTGAATCAGAAGGACAATGAATACATTTTGTATTCTGAGACAATGAATGACATTATAAGCAGGAAATATAAGGCTGCCTCATACTGTCTTCTTTTCGCTTCTTATAACTTTGTTTAATTTTAACAGTTTAATCTGAATTATTTCACTCTGGGGTTTTACCAAAGACTAAATATTATTAGAGATTTTTTTTTTCTTTTTCCTAATATAAAGAAACAAACCTCATACAAATAGAGCGGGGCTTTTTGAAAATCTTTTCTTAAGGTTGTTACTGGACCATCCAGATGTGACAGACTTTTGGATTCCTCCTGTCTGGGTGCCGATGCTCAGTTGGGTGCACTCTGGGACCCTGAGGGTCTCTCCATCCCACTCTCATGCAAGTGGCTGCTGCTGTTCCTGTTTTCAGATCCAGCTAGCCCCAAAGCTAAGGGTGTACCCAAGAGACACACACAGACACAGGCACCCCACACACAGAGGGCACTATGGCCAAGTACATAGACTGCCACCGACAACCACTGCCCTTAAAAACATCTGTGTATAGCACTACTAAAACTCACATCAATAGCCCTCCACAACATCCCAGATCCTGGTCCCCATCAGCCAGCAACCTCTTGAGATGGTTGAAGTTGACAGATGGGTGCCTCTGTCCACTGTAGCAGGGAGTCACCCACTACGATGACTCACCATTTCTTCCCGGTAAGCTTGCATGGTTTAGGGTTAAGTGAACCAGGTTCTTTTCTTGTAGGTACATCTGGCTTGTTTTCAACTTTGAGGGTGGTGAACCTGTTTCACAGCTGTAAGACCTTAGGTGGGGGCCTTACTCTTGGTGCCAGAAGTCACCACCATTCATCCTTCTCCAGAGGTTTGCTTACCTTGATAGTGGGTATGGCCTGCACCTCTATTGCAGATGAGGACTTAGGCTTTTCAAGCTGTTGAGTCTCAGAGAAGATCCTGCCTATATCCTTTTCATGTTTGTCATGGTTTGGGCTGGACTGGCCACTAAAATGAATGACAGATGCTCCCTAACTTCTCTCCCAAGTGAGAGAATAATGAGAGAGAGAGACTTGTGAGTTGAAAAGAAATTAAGCTACTTTAGTGAAATATTAATAATAAGATTACAAAAAGAAAATATAATAGTATTAATAAGAAAATAATGAAATACATACAATATATACAACCTGTATCGTGGTTTCAGGATGACTATCACATCACTGGCAGGCACAGGGAAAGTCCCAGACTGGACTCAGAGACGGATGGGAGCTGAACTCAGGAACTGGATTCAAGAACATGTTGGTCAGGATCAAAGGCAGATGAACAGACAAAGTCCTCCTTGGACACCGGCCACTGAGGAAAGAGACTGACCCCTTTGATCCCTCAGCTTTTATACTGAGCATGATGTAGATGTGATGGAATACCCTGTCAGTCATTTTTGGGTCACCTGTCCTGTCTGCTTCTCCCCACAGGTGCGACCCCTCTATGCTCTTCCACTTCCACCCCTCCAACTTGGTGCATAATAAAGTTAGCTGGCCTTGGTTGTTATAGCAATAAGTATAAACAGGAGCCTCTCTGCATACTAGTTCTTGGTATTCACTATAAACATCAGACCTTATCTGCTAGAAGTGGATACTGTCTGAAAAATAGGCTGTTAATTTTGAAGAGTTAGAAGAGGATTAACTGAAAAGTAAAATTATTGAAAAGAAAATTGGTTCTGTTTTGCTTCAGACCAGGACAATCTTCTTCGCTGCTGCACAGTCTGCTCACTTCTTTCCATAACTCCTCCACTTGGCAGCACATCTCCTCCATGACAGCACATGTCCTGCAGGACAGAGGTGCTTCTCTCCTGGCTTCAGTGAGAGGCTGCAAGCACTCCCTCCAGCCTGGGACTTGGATGGTTGCATCTGCCACCAGAAACTCAGTGTGCATTGAAGCCTCTGCCCTAGAAGGGACAGCTGCTCCAATGTCTGCTGGAGAAACTGTTCTGTGGCATGTCACCACTGTGTCCGAGACAGTGGCACAATTTCAACTGAGGTCTCCTTCTTCACACTCTTCTGCACAATCTGCTGCCTCTGAGAGCTGTGCTCTGGGCCCAGCTCTTATTATAGGTCTCTCCTGAGCACTGGCTGAAGGGTGTTTGATCTTCCCTAATCAGGGGTCAGCTGCAACAAAGGCTCAGGGAGCCCTTGGTTGAGGGCAGCTGATCATGTCTGGTAGAAGTTACTAGAGCTTCCTTGGGCTCACACCCTTGTAGCTCCGCTTACCTCATCCTTACCTGACAGCAGCAGGCACCCTCAAGTTTCTCAGAGGGTTCCCAGGTGTTTCCCAAGGATCTTGGAGCTTATTCCCAGAAGGCTCAGAAGCTCCCAAAGCAGAACCCAGAGACTGCTGCACAACTGCTGTATCAATTGGCTGCCTCTGTTAGCTGTGTTCTCATGTGTACACCCACAATCACAGACTCCTCAAGTATTAGGATGGCCTCTAACTCTGCCTAATATCTGTCGCTGGACTCTCGGCCTCTTTCCCAGCTGCTGGCTCAGGCCCTGACTATTTCCTGATGAAAGTCTCCTCCTACCCACCAGCTAGTCCAGCTTAAAGTTTGCTAGCGAATCACACATAGACATACTTGGACACAGGATTGTATTTATGGGGGAAAAATTAACATACCCAGGTCTTTCCAGGTGTTGGCATTTGAACCTCTCTCACACACATGCCCTCTTACCTCTCCAATTCCTGACACATAGATCTATAAACCCTTTCAGTTCAGCCTTTTTCCAGCTGCTGGCATGTAGACCTTGCAGCATTCACACAAAAGGGATAGGGAGTGATTATACACAGAAAAAATGGTTGATAAAAGGGTTTAATAGGAAGATAGGCAACTAGTCCCTTTATCCTCTTCCTCTCCATATTCCTGTGCTTGTTTCTTCCCAATCCACCCTGAGCCTTCCCTTTCCCCACTGTTGGCCTTTCCTCTGAACACCTTATAAAAAGTTTTACAAAATACCACAAGCCCACTTTAATATGTGATAATACTGGTATTAGTCCTTCTTATCAGTTACAAGTTCAGCTTGATCCTCTTCAAGGTTACATCTGAGTGGAGCCTTTAATGAACCAGAGGTTGAAGCATTCTGGTCTTGTTGTCTTTGTTGTCACTTTCCCAGATACATGTTATTTATTTTATATCAAAGAGTTCTTAAATAAGTAATTCAATGGATGAGATGCTCTTTCACTCCACATACTTTTACAGCTTTATTTACCTCTATGTTTTAGAGGAAGCCTTGGCTATCTAGGATGGCCAAGACAATGGTGCTGGTTTGAGGAACACACTGTTAACTGCGGGCACAGAAATTTCCCCTTAATGTGGCCAATCTGTAAGCTTTGGATGCTTATGCAGTTTGGCTGTGCACAGCGGAGGTCAGACTGGCAGCTTTCTGCCTGCTCCACAAGGGCTGTGCTCTCCTTCAGCCGCTGTACCTGACAGAGCTGAAATAGTACTTTTGAGACTGAAAAATAAAGAATATAATTCCAGACTGAAACCCCACAGACTGCACAGCAGCTGAGAGCAGGGAAACTGTCTCTGTGGTCTCATTGCTCCCTCTTTTGGAGTCTAGCAAGAAAGAAATATTGTGGAAGGGGAGAAGAAATCAGGTGGAGGCAGAGGAAGGGGAGAAGGTGTGAGGAGAGCAAGGATAGGTGGCCAGAGCAGGATCCAGGAACAGGGTACTTTGAAAGGAGAGAGTGGGACATGGAGATAAAAAAAAAAAATATAGGGCTTGCAAGGGCTGGAAACGGGAAGAGAAAAAGAAGAATGTGTCTGAGGGTGGGAAGGCTGTGACAGAAATAAAGGAAAAAGGCAAGAGAAAGGGCTGAAACTGGATTAAAAGCTGGGGAAAAGAAAAATGTTTCATTTTATAGCAATGTAAATTAGGAATTTGAGCAGAGAAGGACTAGAAAGGAGACTAAGGAATAAGGTCTTCAGAGTCTAAAATCACTAGGATAAATTCCCCATTTCAGTCTGGAATTACATCCTTTTTGGTCTCAACAGCACTATCCAGGAAACAGCTATATAATTCAATTGTTTGGTAAAATGTGTATCTCATTCTATTCTCATGGTTGATCCGCATGCGATGTAACAACCTTGCACAGTTACTGTTTACTGCTAGTCATATGCAAAACTTGCTTAATAATCTTTCAGTTTAGCAAAAGAAACATGCTGAGTCCCACAGCCCATTTTAGTAGATTTGTGCAGTACGTGTTGCAGTCCTAGTGTCAACTAGCCAAGAATTTCTCTCTCTTTTCCCTAGCAAGAAATATTTCTCTTGGACATATTTTTTTTTTTTGCTTGTTTTTAAGTAAATGTCTGACAGTTCTGGGCTCACTTGCAATAGCTATTTTTTGTTTGGTTGGTTTGTTTTTCTCTCTTACAAATACTTCCCCTGATGCCTTGCTGACCTTTTGAATTCTGTCTCGCTCAGCAGCTTCATTTGAGGAAGAGAATCCTCCCAGACTTCCCCTTGCTCCCCCTTTCTCCTTCTAACCAAGTACTGGGTAAATAGATCCATATTATCTACAGCAATGCACTGCAATTCAGTCACTTTTACCACAAGCTACCTATTAAGTATAATTTTTCCTCAAGACTTTCCAAGGTGCCACAAGTAAATACTTGAAGTAAATGTCAAGCTGCCTTCCAACTTTCAGGAAAGAACCAGGGAAGAATTCAAGGACATTACAAGGACTATTACTTGATTATATTTCATATGGCATACTACGTAATGGCTCAGTTCTGCAAGTTTATTGGTATTTATTAAGAAGGGTTTATGAATTTAGGTATAACCATTCTTATATATTTTCCTCTTACATTATTTTTTCTTCCTGTTAGCTTAAGCCTGACTACATAAGGATTGTTTTGCAATACAACTATATTTTTAAATGGTATGATTAGTTATTTATAAGCAACTTCATCAATGCAGAAAGAAGAGCCCTGAACAGCCAATCTAACTGTAACAAAATGTGTGTGCATCAAGGTAATGTAGTCCTCTACCTTTCTAGGATTTTAGCTATATGTTACTGATTTAGGGGTACAGGCAAGAATATTTCATTGTTTCATCATAAGTAAGATGGTAACATCTTTATGGATAAATACGGCCTTTGTAGTATCTCATTGAAAGCTACAGTGCTGACTCCACAACTTGAAGTTTCATTTCATTAATAAAAGAGCAAAAAAAGACAAGAGCAGTTAAAAGAAAAGCCTATTTTTTTCACATTGGTAAGTGTATCAAATTCTTAAGTTTTACTAGAAAAATCATATTCAAACTTTGACTTTTCCTGAATTACTCATGGTAGATTTTTGTTTTGGAAAGTGAGAATGGCTCATTCTGATTTTTAAAATATACTCTTCCTTTGCATAAGCTAAGGTATAGTCCACTTTATTGTCTCTAACGGAGTATAGATATTCTCTTACTAGTCAATTGAGAGAGATAAGCAACTCTAATAAATTTAGATTAATCCTACTTATTTTAGGAAGGAGTAAAGATGCTTCTCTCTTTCTACTAATGACAGAGAGCACCTAAATAATTCAGTCCAATTAGATAACTGACTTCTAGATGGCTAAAGTTAGAGGAGATGAATCCTAACTTTAAACCTCCTGCATCTGTTGTTTCAACTTAATCTCTTACCAAGTTACAAGCTAAGGAATAAACTGGATTAAAATACTCTTTAAAAATAAAAGGCTACCATTACTTCACATTGTACAAGTTGACTTTTCGGCCATATCCTTGCACAGGAAAATTCTCATTTTCCATTAAATTCTGCTCTGTCATTATGTTCTTTGTATAATGAGAAGAAAGATGCAGAGACAACCTGACCTAAAACTTTCCTACGTTTCCCTTTCTGTAGCATTTCACCTTAAGACCGTTACAAAAACTAAAACAGAATTGCCTTTTCTATACTTTTACAAAACACTATACAGATTTAGACACTATGATTTTGTAGCAGAAAATACTGTTTATTTTTACTAGAAGATTGCAATGAATTAATAAAACCCAGTTCTATCATTTCATTTAAATCTAATACCTCAAATACACATACAATATGATAAATAGTATAAAACATTATAAACCATAATTGGAATACTATCAATAAAGAAAAAACCCACTACTCAGGAAATCTATTGTTTTCACAGAAATGTGTCCCTTTGTTGCTATTAGATATTTACATTTAAATGTGAGGCTTTGGCTTAGTTTTTACACTGTTCCACATTAATATATTTTTGAAAAATCCCCTAAGATATGTAAAGCTATTGAAAACTGTAGTCCTCTGTTAGTTATCAGTGGTTCCCTGTCAAAATGGAAGAAAGCTGATATTTCATCCTGTGCCCAGTTCCACTCAAATACTGAATCAATGACTTAGTTGATGGATCACAGCCCAAAGCTAGGAGGATCTGGAGTGATGTTGAAGAACAGGATTCAAGGATTCAGAATTATCTTGAGGATTCTGTTAGGGAATATTTAAGCAAACTGGGCATACACAATTCATTAGGTCCTGACAGGATGTACGCACACATGCTGAGGGAGCTGGCTGCTATCATTGTGGGACCTTTCTCAATAATCTTTGAAAGGTCATGGTGATTGGGGAAGGTTCATTGAGGGTTAGATGAAAAAAATGTTACTCCAGTCTTCAAGAAGGACAAGAAGGAGGACCTGGGAAACTACCGGATGGTCAGACGGTATGTCGGTAACGTCTGGGAAGGTGATGAAGTAAATCCTCCTGGAGAGCATTTCAAAACATATGCAGGACAAGAAGGTACTTGAGTGTAGTTAGCATGGATTTATGAAGGGGAAATCATGCCTGGTCAACCTGACAGCCTTCTACAAAAAAAATGACTAGCTTAATGGATAACATGAGAACAGCTGATGTTACTTGTCTTGACTTTAGTAAAGCTTTTGACACTGTATTCCATATAACTCTTACTGTCGAACTGGTGAATGGACTACATAACTGGACAATGAGGTGGATTGAAAACAGGCTGAACTTCCCGGCTTGATCAACAGCACAAAATCCAGTCAATAGTGTTATAAGCCAGGTGTCAATACTGTTTGAGAAGAGGTCAACACCTATTCATTAATGAAATGGATGATGGGATCAAGTGCACCCCCAGCAAATTTACAGAAGATAAGATACAAAGTTGGGAGGATTGGTTAAAACACAAGGTAGTTCTGACAGCATTCGGGGGATCCTTGAAGAGCTGGCGAAATAGGCAGAAAGGAACCTCATGAAGTTTAACATTATGCATTGCTGGCAAGTCAAGGGAGGTGCTCCCTCCCCTCTCTTCAGCCCTCATGAGACAAATCTGGAGTGCTGCATTCAGTTCTGGGCTCCCCAGTAAAAGAGACACATGGAGGTACTGGAACAAGTGTAGCAAATGGCAGCAGAGAAAGCGACTAGAGCATCTGGCATACTGAAAGAGTTTGGATTGTTCATCCAGGGGAAAAGAAGGCTTAGGTGGGATCTTATCCATGTGCATAAATCCCTGTTTGGTGGGAGTAAAGAAGTCAGAGCCAGACCCTTCTCAGTGGTACTCACTGACAGGACAAGAAGGAACATACGAAAGTGTGGAATATTCAACTTCACTTAAGGAAACACTTTTTTACTGTGAGAGTGGTCAAGTGCTAGAACAGGTTGCCCAGAGAGGTTGTGGAGTCTCCATTCTCAAAGATATTCAAAAGCTGACTGTACATGACCCTGAGCAACCTGTTCTAGCTCACCCTGCCAACCTCAACCATCCTGTGATTCTGCAACTGTGAACAAATTCAAATACCGCAGTACAAATTGGCTTATGTTACATTTCAACTCACACTATGCATTGCTCTACTTCCTCTGAAGGAAAACATTCTGTATCTTTTCACAGACGTGCCAGGTTTTTCTTTAATAATATTCATTTTGTATTATGTAGATAGCTGCTTGATTTTATTGTTGTTACCTAATTTAGAGGAAAGCTTACATGCTGATTTATTGTATTACTTTGGTTCTAGTCCTGGAACTTTTTTATATTTTGACTTTCTAGTTGCTTGAAGAAATTAGGAGGCCATGGCAAATCAATTGCAAAATTATAGCATGGTCCTTTTCTTAGCAACGTAATTTTTTCTTGTTTCACAACTTTTTATTTTAATTTGATCTATTGTCCTTAATTATCTGTTAAAGATACGTTACACTGCCTGCGTACACATATTGAAGGGATGTAATTATCAAAGCAAGAGTTAAGTTATTGTAAAGGACGAAAATGCAGAACTAGGGACATTAAACTAAAGAAAATGCAGGCTAAATATTAGAGAAAAGTTCTCAAATGTTTGATTTTTTAGATTATGCTGACCCAAAGAATTAAGTGGAAGCTCATTCACTTGGGTGGTTTCAGACTATGCTGGGTATTACACTATATTAAAAAAAAAAAGTTTTGGAGGGTATCTAGACTAGGTCAGGTAATTTCTGTTAATCTATAAAATGGCCACTACTAGAATTTTTTTTTTCATCACTGAAAAACTATACCGATAGTGCCACTGTGCTAAAATATACTTGAGTTTGTCACACCTTGTTTATCAAAAGATAGAGCCAGTGTTGGGAAATAATTTCCATCTGAACACTTCATAACTTTTGCAGTCTACAGAAATATAAATAACTGGTTCACATGACACTTCTGTTGTTTCAGAGGGCGTTATGTTATGTCAGGATCAAAAGCATCTGCAACTTTAAAGGGTTTTATTTAATCTGTAAGTTATTGCTTTCGTTCCTATGTATTAGAATGAACTATTTGTCTGTATTCAACAAGAGAGCTATAAATACTGGTTCAATTGGTAAGTAGTTGCAAAGATTTATAGATCCCAGTAAGATAAATAATATCTGAAGGTTTCCTTCTGAATAGTACTACAGGTTAATAGTAGTGATAGTGTAGAGATTATAGACCCTTTTAAAAGTATTTTATATCAGTGCTACCTTATGAAAAGAAAAAGAAACCGTAACTTTTGGAATACTTTGGTGGTTCCAGAAAATACATACTTTCACTTTAAATATTCAGAAGAAAGTGAGTTCTTAGATTCAGCCTGTTTATATATCCTGCAGATTCAGCTGTCTACATTAAAATAGCTCTGTGACTCTCCATGCACAGGCATCTTCTAGATGTGCTCATTTGGTTCAGATGTTAGCTGCGCTGTAAAGTTTCATTTGACTTGGCAGAACTTTGACACACAGCTAGAGAACAGTATTGTTTGCAGATGTTGTTCAAAGTGTATGGTGTCATTTCCTGAGTGGTCTCATCTTTCCCTTTGTGAGTGGGCATCCTGTACCTAAAGATTTGTAATTAAAATCTGAAGTATACTTTGGGGAAATATGGCCCCATTGGTCCTCTTCTGTGTTTAGAATTATAAATGGCCGTGAAAACACTGTTACTGTTACCTTCTCTAGCTTTTACAGGACAAAATTTGTTTTCCATAATGGAGGGGAAAAAAAAATAACAGCTGCTTGATACCAGATTCTCACCTAACAGGACAAGCTGATCGCTAGCGTTGATAATGTTAGAGAAGATTAGTCCTAAATCAAAGCACACTATTACCCCTATAAAAGATTTTAAAACAGTACCAAGAGAACACCCTCAATATTCAGCCAAGCCTTTTGGTGATTTATCTTTGGGTCTAAAACATCCACAATATTGAAACAGCCAGCAGCAGGAAGTGCATCAGGACAAAGGCTTCTCTAATAAGAAAAGGAACGTCACAGCATATGGCTCATACATCACAGGACACTTTGGCAATACGTTCCTACACCTATTCATCTCGCCTAGGAGCATTGCTACATGCTAACACAGTCCCCGTGTTTTGTTTCCGTATGGCACAGCTATTGACTGTGTTTGATTAAAGGAAGTCCCACAATAGTGTTGTTATTTTACTTTTTTTTCCAGCTTTAACAGAGCGTTGTTGATCTCAACTGGGGCAGACACACTGTCAGAGCCCAATCTTGACATATGAATGACAACACATATCAGAACAGTCAAAAGTTTACAACATGTAATAAAAACTGAACTGAAGTCATGCATGCTATACTCTTGTGGCCTGAGTGGGATTGTAGGCAACCAGTGATTTGTAGGCTCCATTACTTCCCAAATGCTCAGCGTATCTAGCCCTTGGCAGGGTGTCAAGGACAAAGAATAATCAGTTTTCAGATATCACTTTTGAAATGCTACGCTCTACGCTTCCTTCAGGTGACTCATTCTTTCCATGTTGTCAACATCCATTGATGAAAGCTGACTACTTTCAAAGACCTCTGACAAGTGAAGCATCCTCAATACATGGAGAAAATTATATTGTGCAATCAGTACTCACAGAACATACCATGAGTGATGGATGAGTTACTGCTTGGCAACATCATGGTGAACTTCTCTTCCAGACTCAAGACAGAGCCCTAGAACAATTAAAGAGATCTTGGACCCAGGAGGAAAATGATCACACTGGGAACAGACTTGAGAAGTTTTTAAATTTATTTCAGAGTTCCCATAAATCTAGCTGCTGTCTTATGGATGGCGACAATATCTTACCCTTACAGCAAATCCTTGCATTTAAAATAGGGTAGACATACTGCAGGAGCATAAAAATGATGTGAAAATCGATTGTACTAATGCAGGGCAATGCTCACAAAGCAGTGGCTATTAAGGAGACATTTCTGTTTTAATACGTTTTTTAATCATTTATATAAATAATATATGCAGTGTAATAAAACATTACTAACAAATAAGGATTTAAGATGCTGCTCTTTTTTTTTTTTTTTTTTTAATAGCAATGGCTACCTTAGTCTTTGCAGGCAATTTGGCTAAAAAGTCTGATGATAATGCTCATAATATATAAACTTGAATACAAAAAAATCAGAGGCAGCTAAACCTTCTCAAGTAGGAAGGTTTAAATTTCATACTTCTCATTTAGTTTGTTTTCATAATGTGTATTTGTTCTAGTCTAAGCTGAGAATGGCCTTCTGGTGTTTTATAAAGAGTATGTTTTTGCTATTCAGTGAGAAGCATTTTCCTTTTTTTTTCCAACAAAAAAAGAGAAACATAGCTGGTAAGTCTCTCTCCTGATAATTCCATGTAACATTTAGCATAGTGTTCAGACCTACAACATAAATGGAGGTAAGTATGATCAGATATGAACAAGGATGTAGGTGCATAAGGTGGGCTTTAGGGATCCTAAAGGGCATATAAGCCCTCTACAGACATTTCAGTTTTCAAATGCATATCCTTTAGGAGCTTAAGAACACTCTTTAACACATCCAGTAACAATTTGTTTTGAACGGATTTAGGAGTGTGCTGCCTAATTATGAGCAGACAATCATATAGGCATCCTCAAGGCTTTGTCTAATGCATATCAGTGACACTGATGTGGTACTGTACAAAAACATGTACAGAGAAAAGAATTATACTGCTTGTGTTAGCTTAGTGGTAGAATAATTCAGCCAAGGAATTTGGGGTTTAAAATATCCTTAGCTTTTGAGTGTTTGAACCACACCTCACCAAGATTACTGACCTGCAAGCTTTTCCTTTTGAAAATAGGATGCTATTTTGGCAGGAATGCATATCGTGAGGCCAGAGGAAAAAGTATACAAAAGGTAGCACTGCTCTGATGTCTAAAGGTGAAAGCATTCACCTGGAATGGTGTAGAACAGAACAGTTTGTGCTTTCCTGCTCTTTTTAATATGCCCATTTTAAAATGAATATAAATCCTGTTTCAGATATACAAACAGTGGGGGACTTTCAGGCCAGAACATGTAAGGAGCAATGCAGATGGACTCACACACAGCATTTGTTAATCCGACTGGACAGAGGACCTCAGGTCAAACCTCATTTGCAGACATGCCCTCTGACAGCTAGGACTGCTCTGCTGGCAATCCAATGACTGTTCTTAGGCATCGCTGTGCCAAGATGCCTAAGAAAACGTACAATTCTGGATATGCTTTATGTATTTCTGAAGAACGGTGTGAATCTTTGCTCCCCATCTGTAAAATATAACTCTTCTCTCAACCCCCACTATGCCTATGCAGTCTATTCAGATTAAAACTCAACCACATACTTCATACACAGCTCCTAGCAAGCAGTGCACAGTTACCTGGGGAGGGAATGGGGTTTGATACTTCTACTGTGCAAATAAGGGAAGATTCCCCTCCCTTCCTCCTTCCTCTACATGCATATAATTTATGCATAAGATCTCTTCCTTTCCAAAACTCAGTTATTCCATGTGCGGGAGCACAAGAAGCTGTGGGAAGCCCTGGAGAAAACAAAGGTATCCATGCATGCATCTGAGCATGCTTTAAACTAGGTGAAGTAACATCCAAGAAACAAACTGTTTTCTCCCAAGCACCTGATCAGTAAATAAACATATGCGAGCTGTTGTTGTTTTAATGTGGTTGTGCAGTATATGTTTGCAAATGCAGGACTAAACCATATGTCAACATTTGCCTTAATGTACTCCTGGAGGCTACCTACGCAGGGATCAGTCAAATAACTTCAAAATGGCTATAAATACATGCACCTCCCATTACGTTTTGCATAGTTATATGCACAGGGGTTGCCTGGTGCGTTGGGCTTAATTTACATATCTTGCCTTTTGCAAGCTGAACATAATTTGGTACACTGTTTAAAGTTTATTATTCCAGTATCGTTTGATGTTCTAATTTACTTTGTGTGCCAGCATTTAATTTCCTACTAATCCTTTAAAGAGTTGAGTAAGGATCATGGTAGCCTCATTTCTTAAAGACTTGTGTAACGAGCTTGGGTGCTAGCTTAGTTTAACTGGAAGCTAGAGTTGCAGTTCATTACAGAACAGTGAGCTCCAGCTATATTGAATTACTGCCAGGAAATATTTACAGGCTACAGTCATAGACTTTACCCTTCAATCAATGATGGTCTAAGGGAACACTTCCTGAAGTTTGTTAATGCGTTCTGCTAGCCTGACAAGTGGGTGTAAGCTAATTCTGCCAACTCCAGTACCTTTCTGAGTGCTGCTTTGAGGCCAACAAAACATCTAAGTATTTTTTGTGAATAAACAACTCATCAAAACATATGAGAACAGAAGGTTTCAAACATAGCAGAGCAATTGGCATAGTCATTTTAGAGTTAATTAGAAGCACAATGGTGCTTTATTCAAGCCTCCTAGACCAAGGCCCATCTGCATAACAATATAATATCTCTTATAGCCTCCTTATAACTCTATAGAGATATGAATTAATGACTCTCCTTTTACTATTCCTGTGAAACAAAAGGGGAACATTTCAATAAATATGAATAACATGCAGGAAAATTTTGCGGTCAATAGACTATGCTTTTACATTCTGTTCTATATATCTGTTGCTGTCCTCCACTTTTTTGTCCCATCCTCCTTTTATCATTTTCTATGTGTTTGGATGGTTCTGTTGAAGAATTATGCTTAAAAATATGGGACCAGAGCTCCAATGAAGTAACACTATTGTAAGCAAGAAGAAAAGTGCATATTTTTCCATTTCTTATTTTGTTATGTGTCATGGCTTTTTCTTAGGCATAAAGTGTCTTGGACTTCAGGGAGTAAGTGTATCCTATATTTTTTGCTGTATCTTGCAAGTAAATAAGAAAAAAAATAATAACTATATGGCTGTTTATTTCTTTGCCAGTGCTGGCTAGCGGGTGGAGCTCTAGCTCTCTGGGTGGCAGGGGAGGAGGTGTAAGTGGCGGAAAGCTGCTGCTTATGTCTGCCAGCAGTAAATTACCATCCGCTTGTTCCCCAGCTACTACAGTAACCAGGCAAAAGAAAAATAATGAGCCACGGTTCTTTCTTTTAGCTGCCCGTGGACTTGCATAGCTGTGGTGTGACTTCATTATAGGTAGGTATGGAAAAACACTCCAGCTCACATTGCCAGGGGAAGTTTTAGGCAGAGGCAGGCCATCATGAAGGTACAACTTGCACCGTGACAGAGAGACCAGTGGTTCCACATATCGCTAAAGACATTTGAAAGTAAGATGGCTGGGAAAGTTGGGTGAGGTTTAATATAAATATTACAGCAGTACTTGCTCAAAGCCATCCAGTAGATTGAACATGTCATTATTTGTACTGTTATTGCAGCCAACAGTTTGCTAGAGTGAGAAATGTAGCAGTTTACTCTTGGGAAGTTTCTTCCTGTCTGGAGTAAGGCACCCTGACATTATAAGGTAAACCCTTGGATTACTCGCCCTGATTTTATTTTTATTTAGTTCCAGAACCAGTTACTGTTATAACTTCAAAAACCAAATCCAATAATCAGGTAATAAATCATGTAGAAGAATTTTGACTTTTAAAAAGAGCTCACTAAATCCTGCTAGATAACCAAAATTAGTGTCACAGACTGTTAAGTACAGAAAAAATAATGGACATATTTTGGCTAGAGCAATTTTAACTAGAGCAATTTACAGATCCTTGGCATTGAAAAGAACTAAACATATAAATATGTAATAGCAAACATCTAAGACATTAGAAGAAATCATTATTGTTTAGACAGAAAACAAAATCACAGATTGTTTTCCACATTCATATCCAGAGTTCACTTATAAAAATTAAGCAATTTTTCTTTTTAAATCAAATATACTAGAAGACTTTTTTTTAGTGTAACAGTAAAAATGTAAATTGTCTCCACATACTTGGCATAATAGCTCTAGTACCATAAGTATTAAATTAGATGAGCAACGGGAACATTTCTGGTATTCATGGCACCACAGATCTACATATTGCCCCAATCCAATACCCTGGGGTCTGAGCTAGCCTCTGCCTCCTGCTCTGAAACTTGTGCCATCATCTCGGTTGGTATTTAGGCAAGTAAAGCCACAAATTTTGTGTACAGTGTGTGGAGACCTGTAAGTGCTCTGAAGGGCCTGTAGAGGGGAAATTCTGCTTACATTATCTGTTTACCTCTCCACTGAAAACACAGGGAACTGGTAGGATGTAATTAGTACTAGTCCACTTAGGACTCACCCTATGTAGTGATTTACATTCAGCATTATAGTTCAATAGTGGGAGGCAGACTTAACTGATTCAAGTCCTTCTTTCTAGGGAACATTTCACATTTTCTCTAAAATAAAGAATATGAATATTCTGTTGGCATGATGCTGTACCATAGCTGTCACATCGTTAGGCAAGAAACACACACTACCTGTAATGCATCACTGGAGGTGAAAGGATTTTTAGTCCTAATCAAATGTAAATTTTCTAGGTTCTGTGATGGATTTTGGGAAAGTGTACGTGGTTCTCTATCCAAATCTGAATGTCAAAGGACTGTAGATCAGAGGTAGGTGATTCTCAACTTACATTGACTGCTACAGTTAAACACAAAAGGAGATACCAGCTCTATAAAGAGTTGTATCATTACAGAAAGCTACAAAGAAGTACAGGGCTACAAGGAAGCAGATGTGATCACTTTCTGCATTACCCATAAGCTTTTCTAAAGCATTTTTTTTTTTTTTATGTTCCCCCCCACAGGGTGTGCGCATATGTATCAAATAAGCTGATTCCCACCCTACATTCTTAAATTTGTAAATTCTTTTCAGATACATTTGAAAATATTATCAATCATATTTACTGAAACAAAACCTAACAAAATAGTAGAGAACTGGAAATCATATCTGAAGCGGGGTCTCAGCTAGGGTAAACAGCAAACAACAAACCTAAAGTAAAGCTACGTACTTTCCAGCATCAGAGCTATTAAAACTCCAAAGCTAAATAAAAGTAGGTTTAACAAAAGTTTCCATACATTGTGATTTACAACCAACTTGTACTTTATTTTGACAAATGTCAAAGTTTAAGTTTTCAGGCTATTATTCTGAACTGAAAAAGCCCTTGATCTTATCATCATGTCATTGACTTTTTGTTCTCTACCCCATGTACATTGTTCCAAACTTATAATTTTATTTGAAATAGGGTTTAAATTAAACTCAGATGTGTCAAATCTACCTTGAGGAATTTAATTTATACTCAAATGTGTCAAATCTACCTTGTGGAGTTTTGTTGTGGAAAAAGTCATCTCCCTTGAGACAATGGAAAGAGAAGATGTTGAAGAACTGGAGTTGGAGTTCACTGCTGGTTCAGAGACAGATCTGTGCAGTTGTCACTCATCTATGTGATCATTTACTTTCATGAGTGTTTCTACTGATAATTCCTAGGAGTATGTCCTGCTCATCAGAAATACGATACAAGGTATTAGTAGCAGAAAAGAGGGAAAGTTTAGCATCTATGCCACAGGAGTTGACCCCTTAAGTCCTGTAGATTGCTTGCTGAATAAACTGTAACCCAATGCAAACAAGGAAATTCTGGCTCTGTAAAGGTGCATTTATCCTATTTATCAAATGTAAATTCAGGTCAATTAGATCAGATCAGCTTTGAATGATATCCAGATTTACTGCCTATCTGCACTAGGTGCAGACGAGCTCATGGTGAAGTTCAGATTTAAGGACAGTTTTACAGCATTTACATTTGGATGCAGAGTACCTGAGATGACACAGACATAGTCTGGACTCAGGCACAGACCTAGCTGCACTCCACTGTCAACTGTTTGGATTGATTTTCAGTAGTCCCGCTGCCACAGTCCATCCTATCCACCCTGGAAATGTTGTTGTACATTCATGGTGTCCTTCTTGGAAAGACATCAATGCAACCAGAAAGGGCGGGATTTATAGACATATATAGTATTCCAAAACTGGCAGTGAAGACACAATGGTCTACAGCTGACAGTATGGATGCCAAAGTAGCTGCACTGAAGTCATACAAGCCCAAAGATACAGATAGATTGTGATCACTCCACAGTAAATCTAAGTTTACTTCCAGGAAATATTTTAAGGTGAACATTAAATGTTTGCAAATTTACTGCCATTTTCTTTGATTTTGGGGGTGTGGATAAGTTGTTGAGAGATTAGTAAAACTAGTAATCATGTATTTGCAACAACAGTTTTCAATTCCAAAGCACATTTTGGGGTTTGAGGTATAATTAAAAAAAAAAAGATCTTTTGCTGAAATTTTCATTTGAATGTGAATGTTATTCTCAATAGGACAAAGAGAAAATGTCCTTGGCAATCCCACTAAAACTAACAGTAAGAGGTTTATACATGTCATCTCCATTTCAGTCTTATGTTGGCAACAAAATTAATTTGCCATTCAAATGGCAAAACAGTAAGAAATGGCTATGAGAAAACAGTCTCTGGAAGAGGCAACAAAACAATAATAATATTTTCTGTATAAGACAAATGTTCCTTTGCTTTGGAGTTCATGGCAAGAAATTCTCAATCTGTATAGTCACGATTCAGAACTGGTCAGGAGAAGGAACAAAACAATTTCATCTACTTCTTGGAAACTATAAAAATAAGCTCATAAATACATAGATGACTGACAGCAGAGTCTTTGTTTTCTTGGACCCTTGTGGCCCTTGAAGACTGTGATCCCTCGTTGCTTTGTTGAGATGGTGTTGAGTGATTGGAGTTCCTGCTCCTCCCAAGAATCTTCTGTATATTAGGAGTTTTGAGACTCATGAAATCAGTCCTTAGTTGTTTCAGTGAATTGCAGCAGTTGGAAAAGCACATTTTTTCCTCTTTTTCTTTTAAGGATCTCATGGTGTTAGTTCCTTAGTACCCAACAGGAATAACAGCCAGCCATTTCTCACACTACTGGGGATTTCATATTGTATAAGGCTCTCAAAAAATATATTCAGTTAAAAAAAAAATTAGTCTTTGTTGCTATTTCAATTTTTATATCTCTTCTCAAGTACATTTGCCTCTATTGTCCTGTTCTCTATTCAGATTTAGCCAGGATGAATATCAATCACAACCTTCATTCGTTTCTTACTTACTATTTTACTGCAGTGTGTATGTCTTACTTCACTGCTATCCTACTGTTAACCACATGCCTGCATATTTTATTTGTTCATGTCAATGTACTGAAGGAAGAAAATATCACCGGGGAGTATAAAGTAACAAATTCATTCTCATGTTTGAGGATTTCCAAAAGCACCTACTTGTCTAAGTCACAGGTAATCCAGAGTCCAAATCCCACTGCCCTTCACTGTGATTCTAAGTATTTCTAAGTACAAAAGGGTCAGATTTACAAAGGTATTTGGGGGCTTTAAGTTTCATGTAGATGCTTGGTAGGATTTTCTGAGAGTGTCTTGCTAGTCCACTCTCATTGAAATTAATGTCATTGAAATCAATAAAAGTTAAGTTCACTGACATTTCTGAGGGAGGAAAAATATAGCCAGGTATCTGCATATTTAAGCACCTCACCTTTCCCAGCGCAATTTGAAACCTTGCTAAGAAGCCAGGTCATATACATGCCTTTGAAAATGTTAACTTAGTTCACTAGTTCAGATCCATTTCAGCTATAGGTGAGCAGATGGTGTTTTGAGTGCATAGTGGCCTTAGTGAAGTGTTATCATGGTCTCAGAGCATATTAGCAAAAGCATTTTATTTTTTTTTTTAATCTGACGGCTCATAATAAGAGATTCCAGAACACTTTGTGAGTTGGGGGTCTCCCATGGCAGTTGTTAATATCACTTATTCCTTAGAGAAAGAGGTTCTTTTTGAAAACTGTTGACACTTAAATTTAGATCACCATATCATCTCTCCTTCCTGTCTTCTCCTCCTTTCCCACTATGATCTACTTTCTACCCATTGCTGTTTCCTCAAGACTGCTTTCTTTTTGCATGTTCCAGTAACAGCAATGAAATATTCTGTCATTGCCTTTCAGTCCTGGTGCCTTATGTAAGCATTAAGCCAAAGAAGTGGGGCTGCACTATGAAACATACAGATTCTCAGGAGCATGAGGGTTAATTTCTTAATGAATAGTGAAACAGAATAACAAAGATACTGCACTGTGAAAGCATAGCGAAAACTGTGTGAAAAACTTAGTTTCAAAGGAAACCATAAAGGCTTTTAGAATCCTAACTTTCCCTCTAAACTGTTCATCTATTCATCAGACCTGTCTGGATATTCACCCACTGGTATACAGATGAGCAGAGGAAACTGGAATTACTGGCCACCTCTCAGTACCAAACTTTTTCATCTCCTACAGAGCTTTTCATTCGCCAGTTTCTGTCGGTCAGCAGTCTTGTTTTTGTTCCCAAGAATACAGTGTGCACTTAGAAAATCATATGATAGAATCATAAAGCTCCAGGATGAAATGGCAGTTCATCTTGTGCAATGAAGGATTGTTCTCTCTCCACAAAGGGGAACAATCCCTCATTTCACAAGTGTGCTGGAGACTTCTATGATTCAAGCATACTTCTTTTTGTTTAGGTCTTGAACTGAAAGAAGATGGGGAGAAGAATTCGGCATTTTTCTTTTGTTCTTCACGTATAATGGGAGACACTTTCATTTAAAAGGAGATAGCGAAGGCAAGAATCTTCCATGTATATTGGCTATCATATAGAGAACCACAAGGATCTTCAATGTCTCTCCCNTTTAAAGTTACTAGATTCAAGTTTGTTTACATTTTAAATTTTCCAATGTATACTGATACCATCCATTAAAATCTTAGGTCATCAGAAAAAAATCACAATTGTTAGTAATTTTTTTCCTGTTAAAGATGACTAATTTTCAACAGATCAAATTCTCTTATTGTCTTAGTCTGGGGTAAGAAAGATGAGTTTAAGAAGAAGCCCTCTGTTACTATCCCAGCTCCTACATTACTTATCAAAAAAAAAAAAAAAAAAAAAAGTAAAACCAGAATTAGATTCTGTTCTCTCTTTGAATATCCGTGACAACCTTATTATGCACTACCAAAGTGATCTTGCTCCATCTGTTCCACCCCTTTCCCCCTTTCTTGCATTCTTTCTGAAGTTTGCTATGCTTCTTTTGTCCTTTGGTGTTAATGTGCCTGATTCAGAGTGGAGCTATGGAAGCTAGATAGAACTCCTGTAATTATTTGTACCCTGAATCTTAGGTTGACTTAACAATGCAAAATATAGGCCTTGATGGTCCTCTCTTTTTACTGAGATGACAAAGACAAGTTCAGAAATATTCTTTTTCCTCACTGCTTTCATCACTGAGTAATGTCATATACTTAATACCCTGCATTATGTTTATGCCCCCTGGGTAGCTCTGTCAACAGTGGACATGAGCAGTCTCTGTGATCCTAGAGGGAATAGTTGATAAAGCTAGCAAAATTTACAGTCTGGTAACAGCAACAGTATAGGAGCTGGTAGCATTCCCCACCTGTCTGGGGCAGCAAATAATTTCTAAAATTTACATGTAAAGTATGATTCACCAACAGCATAAAATAATAGAAAGTTCTTAAAGAGAAACACCCTGCAAGGCAAAAGGTCTTGGAGTCAATAAAGATTGATTAGTGTGGAAAACAACACAAATTTGCAGAGAACAGAATTTCAAAATTCTAGGCAGGAAAATATCCTTTTTGTCATCATAAACTGAGACATAATTGCTAAATCATCTCTACTCTTTTGATCACAACTTTGACCCAGAATTGCTATCTCCTATGCCTCAAATTATGTGCATTTTATTTGTCAGCTGACTCCCTGATACACACCAGAGTAACTGAAGTCAAAATTTCCACACCTTGTTCCAATGTTCTTTCCCCATTATGTTAATCTAGTTTTATTGCTGAATCTGCTAGTTGGTTGCTGTTATTTTTACTGAGGTTGTATGTCCTGTTTACTGCTCATGAAATCAAATGGCTCTGTCACTTCTGACTAAACAGGAATATCACCTACTATCATTTCTTCATGCTGAACTGCTTAGGAAAACATCATTTTAAAATGGCAGAGTCATGCAGGTGTTAATTTATTTTTTCTGGCATATTCCCTGCTCGGATTTTTCTAACCTGTTTTTCTTAGCAACAAGAAATGACTTTGAAAAAAAAGGAAACATTGTCCTTTCCACAAGCTTTTGTCTACTAATTGTTATTTTTTCTTGACCAGTTGGTGAAATGTTCACTAATCGGAATTTGAGCTCCTTTGTCCATCATTATTATTCATTTGTGGGAATATAACGTCATGCTTAAAGTATACACTGTGTGGGGCTTAATTTTCTGAGAATGATTGGATAGAGTAGAACCAAACATTTCATCATTAACATTCACTACCAGAGCTCTGGGAAGATACACAGCAAAGAAAACAGAAACATGAAGACGGTAGACAAAGAGAGGGTTGTGAAGGGGGAGAATGATTGTTTAATTTCTTACTTATCATATATCAAATTCCTTTTTCAGTGCACTCTAACTAAAGCATGATGGAAAAGACTATGTCACGTAACCATCTATAATTAGGTCTGAAAAGATTTGATCATTTTTCATCAAAATACAACAATGTCCTTTCACATATGTGTACACGTGTTCCGAGGACCGTGATGAGAAAAGAAAAAATTCTAAATACAAACCACAGTACCAGCAACTGAGACTAGCTCATCAGCTCATTTAAGAAAGCAAAACTCCATTGTCTGCTGCCCCATACCCATAGAGAGGAGGAACTGTAAATATGAATGAGGGATTAGCTGTAGTACCAAGATAGCTTGGAAGATAGGATAAAGAGAAAAACAAAACCAGAAAAGGAAGATTCATTTGGGGAAAAGCCCAGAAATCTAGGGTAAGACAAACTCATGTTGTTCCTTGATTTTTAATAGCTTTTTCTACAGCAGGGAATAATGTAGCCTCACAGTGTTTGAGAATAATAGAGGAATATAACATTAAAATAGCTGGCATTTTATGTGTGTAAAAGGAAAACATGTACTACAGTGAGGTATCCAACTTGATTATCCAGATGAAAGTTGTCCATTAAATATTTAAATCATAATACTGTGTCCTGTTCAGAGCTGTCACATAAGCTGTTGAGAACTGAACACCCAGTTTGGAGATGAGCATGGTCCAGTGGAGCTGGAGGCTTCCATGGACCTTTGAAGCCAGGCTGAAAGCCAAATTCTTGTAGAGTTAATCAAAACGCTTGGCCTTCTCTCTCCAGTCAGCTTCAGACCTTAGCTTTCAGGCAGCAGCAAGGGCCAGCTGATCCTCTGGGAAAGGGAGCTGAGGTCGGGGGGAATAATAAGGCAGGCAGGAACAGTGACCTGACCATAAGAAGTGGTAAGTCCAGGTCAGGATCAGGGCCAGAGATGGTGGCCAGGGTCAGAAATAACCCTGTGACCACCCAGCACCAGGTCCAGATTGAGGAGGCCCAAGCCCAAGTGCAGATGTAGCTGCAACACAGCTGCGATGTAGCCTGCACAGGGGCTGGTGGTACAGCCACAGCTTAAAAATAGTTTCCATGGGAAAGGTGGTGCAAGACCTTGCTTTTAGCTTCTCCTCAACAGCTCTTGCCAGCAACGAAGCTATCTTGCACTTAACCACCTAAACTCCTTGACTCAGTCAACTAATTTCCTAGAAGGGAGATGCACTCCAGGCCCTGACAATGCCTATAAGGCAGTGCTCATGAGTGTCCACAGCTAAGCCGTCCAGTCCTTTAAGGAAATTATTTATCCTTTCAAAAAGGTTCTGAATCATGGTTGTCAGTGTCATGGGGTTTGTGTGTCCTACCCTGTCTACATCAGTCCACAAGCCAGCTCTGAGGGAAGAGAGAATAGCTAAAACAAAGCTGATAGTACAACGGAGCAATCGGAGCTACTGCATGACCACAGGACGTGGCATCACAATTAGTTGCACTAGATAGAAATATATTTGCAAGTGGAAATCAGCAGTTCTAGATTTTAAACTTTACAGGTGTAGACGATAGGTCCATCACACACAGTCATCTAGTCTAGGTGCACAATTCAGCAAAATTTCAATGGCATAACATGTTAAGATCTAGGCATGCACCAGCCCCTTCACCGTGCCATGTTTCATAGTAAACATGAGCACTCTCACATGGGAATGTTACAATGTTCCCTAATTATGTAAGCCCTGGGAATCCTGCTTTCCATCTTGAGCTAAGACATACACAAATCACCTCAGAGTTGTATCCTGACTCCATAGCTCCCATCCTGAGCTTCAGTCATAGTTTGTCCTACAGAGCCCAACTCTGCCACATTTGACTTATAATATTCATATTATAATTAATAAAAAAATAAATTATCTTTATAAGCTTAGCACAGCTTGTGTTGAATGAGGAACTACAGACTTTGGATTCACAAGAGTTACTCTTGGTCATGACCACTACTGGCATGAGGTATTGTGGTTCCTTCAACTTCGACTTCTGAGTGCTGCAAGTATATCTTTGGAGAATTTATCAACTTACTGGGACCCTGCTGCTCTAACATATGAAGAATAAAACCTTTTACTCCCAGTATGCAAAAATAACCTTACCAGCTGGCATCAGCATAGTTTTTCATAGTGGCTGTTAGATGGTAAAAGTACTTTAAAATCTTTTCAAACTAGTAAAATATGTGCCTTGTCAAATATTCACAACTTAAAAAAAAAGCAAAAAACCCCCAACAAAATACAACCCCCAAAAATGAACAAAAAACACTTTGGAAAAGGAAATAAGTTATTACTTTTATTTTAATAGATGTTTTATAGATTTTCGTAGATGTTCGAATGACTGAAGAAAACACGTGAAAGATCAGCTAACAAAGTTTCTTCTGAACACGAGACAAGAAATGGTCTTAGTAATGAGATTCATAGGCTCGGTCATTTGGTCAAATGTCCAGGAGAAAAGTGAAAGGGCAGGACACTGCCAAGATAAAAGACTATACCTGAGGTCAGAAAATACTGTGGGTTGGGTTGGGTTTTTCTTTATTCTCCCTCTCTATTTGAGCTACATTACAAAAACATGTAATGCCCCAGAGCGAGATCTGTGTGAGTGGGTTGAGGTATCCATTCTTTTTGTTTGTCTGTTTGTTTCTTGCCTCCAAGCAGGAACTTGCTGTGGTTGCTACGATGTGTGTGTGTGCATTTTGAACCAGTACTTGCCTGTACAAAATACCTCCAAAAGGTGAAAGCTGCTGAGTAAGACAAGAATATGGAAAGAGAAAATCATGAAATCCAAGGTGATTCACTCATTATGGCACATCCCAAGGTCATTTCAGTTTGGGTTGGTTTTTTTTCTTGTTCTATTCAAACACTTTGAACCTCTGACTCAGACTGGTGATCAGAAACTCTTATGTGTAGTCCTTATTGACTTTAAGGTCAAGGGGGGGAGGAAAAATTGCTCTAATTACAATGGGCTTAAGAAAGCTGAAACAAAGAACTGTTCTTCAGATCTTTTTAAGAAATTATATTGCATAACAGCACACAATAATAAAAACTGAAAAAGAGAGAAAGGATTAGCTGACTAAACTTCCTTTTGCATATTATTTGCTTTTGTCTTTTTCGTCACTTAATAAAGAAACAAGATTTATTTTCTTTTATTTGTGCATGGGGGTTTGTGTTTGTCTCTCCACCTTTTTACTTTCCAGCTAACATTCAGCCAAATTCAACAGAGGGATTGAAGTCTCAGGGGTGGTTGTTAAGTTCCTACAGTTTATATGAAAATAGGCAGCTGGAAAGAGGAGTCTAAGGCAAAGGTCCTGAGATAAGTGCAGTACTTATCAGATGTGAAAGCCTTCAGATAAGAGGAAGTCAGTGACAAGGCCCCAGTTGTTGGTAAATCTTCAGCTGGAGACCATGCATTAGTAGGTGCCAGCAAACCCAGGAGAAACAGAGAAACTGGTCCTCTACTTATATGGCTCACTGCCTCATGTACTAGGATCTGGTCATCGTGCCAGCCTCCTGGGTGCCTTGCCACCTCTCTGGGCACAGTAATATTGCAAAAATCTCATCACTAACAAAGGCATAAACCAGGAAATAGAGACCTTTGGTAGCTAGCACTAAGAAAGTTCAAATTCCCTGCCCAGTCCATCTGGGCATCATATAACATCTCTGGTATAGAGGCAGTCTCACTGCAATACTTGGACATCCCAGCTAAGGGCATAACAACAAGGGGTTAAAAAACACTTTATGGCAACTTATGACACTCCTTTTAATAAAACCTCCTTTAATAAAAACTATTTTGAAGGATAACATTTCCATGGGCATTAGCAGTACTTTTTTGTTTGGATTTTCATAATTGAATTACTGCCACATTGTCAGCTTTTCCAATTTTAATACAGCTCTTATAATTTTTGTTGCAACAGCTATTAAACACAAGCAATTGCACAACAAAATTAACTCAGTTGTAATTTAAAATAATAAAGTAAGTGTTTAACTCTTGCAGCCTGGAGAAAAGTTTGAAAACGGTGCCTGAACTGAAAAAAAATTTAAAGTGTATGTCGACACACAGACAGAAACTAGAATAATTAAAATTGCATGAAATTATTATATAGATACAGAGTTATACCAATTAAAATATACAGATATCCATTAAAATCACATTATATAAATGCAGTATCATTATATTCTGGGGCTGTCTGATGATTTAATATTGACAATATTTTTATCAATACAAACAACATTTCCTTTGCTAAAATGCTGCTCCAAAACTGCAGCTGGTTTAGATTGACCTCCTTTTATTGATTTACATCTAACAAGGATCCAGCCCAGTATTTTAAAATGTTTGCTTCTAACTTAAGGCACTTCTAGTAATATAAATTGATTACTCATAACTATACAACCAATTGACTCATTCTGTAGTTTATATTAATCCACTATTTGTAGCCTGCCAATGAAGTTCATAAAGATCCTTCTCATAGTCCATTAATATTGACTCTCAGATTTAATGAGTTCATTACAATAACCATTACTGTATTATTAAAATGCAGAAGGAAATGTAAGCCTGTTTCATGCAAATAAAGAATGATATAATTAATCAAATGATACTTTTATTATTAGCATTATCATCATCATCCAGCATTTAATAGCCCTATTTTATGTTTCAGAATATCTTTGTGTTAGACACTGTACAAACCCAAGGAGTATATAAGCAAGGTATAAGCAAGCAACAGGATATGAGTTAGACAGAAGAATTTAAGAATACACTGAGACACTACAGATTGGTGAGGAAGACATTTGTGTCAGCCCAACAAAACCTAATCAGTATATTTGCTTTTCTTTTTTTCTTTTTTCTTTTTTTTTTTTTTTTTTAAAGGTTTACTAGGTAAGATCACGTTAACTTTATCTCCTGGTAATAACTGGGAAAAAAAAAGGGTAGCTGAAGCTCTAATCGACATTCCTAGGACCAGTTTTACATTTGTCATTTAGTCACACATCCTTTTATAATCTTTAGTTCTGCATGCTCAGCTCTCCAACAGTGCTGTGAGGCAGTCTCTCCTACTGCCATAACCCACTGTAGATCATGTGATGAGAGGGACATGGGGAAGGGGATGGGGTTTTTGAGTGTGCAGCAAATAGATTTCCTTCCAGCATACTCTTGTTATTTCTCAAATGGTGGTTGTTTTAAAATAAAAGTGTACACCTTTCTCAGCTCCTTGAAACAAAAAAATGGAAATGTTCAAGTAGAAATTTTGCTTCGGTATGTTCAGATATTCAGTCAGTGTTTTGGGGCTCTGGCATGCTGGCAACTTAAGAGTTATACAGCATCAAAACTATGGAGGGAAGGGATTTCGGACCTCTGCCCTGTCAGCTTTCCACCTTGACTACCTTTGCATGGCTGGACTGGGTCCTATTCTCTCCCAGTAGTTGGGCATCACATCCCAATTTCTGGCATCTGGTTTCTGCAGCTACATCTGTCCTCCAGCATTAAACATGCCTGAGAGACCCTCTCTGACCCTGGGGCCAGCTGGCAAGGGACAGCCTGCAGCCATACTATTTTCTCCAGATCATAGTGACTATACTGCAAATAGGGAATGACCCCACCTCCACATTAAGTCATCAAATATTTGTTGAAATGTTTTGGCAGGATGATATTTGGCACAGAAAATGACTATGTCAGGGACAGTTGTAATGATTTAACAATAGAGATGCTGAGCTTCCGACACTCCAGAAAATTCCCAGGCAGTGTTTACTTTACCACTACACATGCACTGTGTAAGGATCAGGCACCTAAACCACAGCTTTCAGTCTCTTACCTTTAAGTACTTACATCTGTGGTTGGATCAAGCCCACAGGTTGCTGTAAATAACAAATGTTCCTTATTCTTCTGCTGCATTTCATTTGGAAAAATCACACCATTCTTAGTTAATAACCTAGTGTATAAGCTATTTATATGGCTTGTCAAGGAAGGTCCTGATCCTGCAGATACAATTGTAATAGCATATCCTGTAGAAAAGTACCTTTGCAGCCAGCTAAATTGAGTACCACTTGATGGAATTGCATCTACCTATGCCAAGAATGGATTTAGTTAATAGTGTGTGAAGAAAAATTCTGTCCTCTGAGCCAAAGGAAAGCATCTCTCACGTTCATCAGGAGCCGTACTAAGCCCTTCTTGCCTGAGAATTTTTAGTTGCATACCTCCAGGAATGGTGCTCTAGAAAGGCACTTGTAAATGCACAAGAAAATTTTTACTGTGAGAGCCCAAAACATGAAGTCTGTGCTGTCGCTTAGTTTCTCTTCCTGTACGAGTAAAACTGAGCAGCAAAGATCAGTTTGATGCTGAAAGCTGATTAACTCTGTGACTTAGAAATAGGGGCAACAGGAACCATTTTCACAAGACTTTGGGCGGGAATCTGTCACGTAGCCTTCTGCAAGAGATGAATGGAAATGAAATGAATTGTCGTATTTATGCTGATGTCATAGGGCAATGATGATTTGTCTGAAGATATGCCTCATGGAGTATCAAAGATATTGAAAGCTTCCTGCAGCATTTACATGTTTGCTCAGTTTCTCAATAGTTTTTCATGGACTGTTAACTTTTCCAAAGGCACCCATACACAACTATAGTAATATGTGTTTGTATTCTAATGGTGCAGGTGGATGTCACAGTCCCAGCTGCACTGAGCAACCTAAAACTATGGAAAAGGGATCTGCACTAAAGATATTTGCAATCTACTTTCTTTTCTCTGCTTCAGGTGAAACCCACTGCAATAAGATCTATGCAGTTTCCCACTGACAACTACGTAGGTGAACTCCTGTACCTGTGCATGGAGCACAAACTGTGTAGCTGCTGTCATTTCACATTCAGCATCAAGCTGTTTCCTTCCATGTGTTTTTTGTCGTTTTAGGCAGATTCTTGTAGAAGCAATATCCACACTGTGAAAACTGGAACTGCTTTGTGACTTTTGAACCTGAGCATAATCTATAGCTGCTCCCCAAAATCATACATGGAAGGTAAGATCCAAAATCACAGCAGATTTTCTCCTCACTCCATGATTTCTTTAATAAAACAACCTTAGGTCACAGCCCCTGTACGAGCCCCAGTTTTGCGTTTACCACACGTTGGTATAGATGGCCCTTGGGTGCTCTTCAGCACACTTAAATACAGTCACAAGAAAGTCCTAGACACTTGGCCAAATAGCTCCTGCTTTTACAGCATTGCATCAGCCAGAAAGGAGGAGGTGGTGGAACAATAATATGCCCGGTTGGTTCAAGGCCAACACATGACTCAATGTCTTTTACAATATTTGGTCCAGGTGGCCAAGAAGGCCAACAGCATACTGGCTCACATCAGAAATGGTGTGGCCAGCAGGACTAGGGAAGTGATCATCCCCCTGTACTCGGCCACTGGTGAGGCCACACTTGAATATTGTGTTCTTTTTTGGGCCCCTCCCTACAAGAAAGACATTGAGGTGCTGGCATGTCTCCAAAGAAGGGCAACGAAGCTGGTGAAGAGCCTAGAGAGCAAGTCTTGTAAAGAGCGGCTGAGGGAATTGGGGTTGTTTAGCCAGAAGAAAAGGAGGCTCAAGGGAGACTTTATTGCTCTCCACAACTGCCTGAAAGGAGGTTGTAGCAAGGTGGGTGTCAATCCTTTTTCCGTGGTAGCAAGCGACACAAGAGGAAACAGCCTCAAGTTGCTTCAGGGGGGGGTTAGATTGGGTACTAGGAAGAATTTCTTCCCTGAAAGGGTTGTCAAGCATTGGAACAGGCTTGACAGGGAAGTGGTTGAGTCACCATCCATGGAGGTATTTAAAGGATGTGTAAATACGGAGGCTTACAGACATGGTTTAGTGGCGGACTTGCAGAGTTAGATTAACAGTTGGACTCAATGATCTTAAATGTGTTTTCAAACCTAAATGATTTTAAGATGCCAAGTTACCATAAGATAAACTGGTAAACCAGTTTGAAATGTGTTAGCTGATCTGCCTTTGTGAGTTTTATCTGTGTCTTCACAAAACAGTTGTCAAACTTGTGAGTAATAGAATGTAAGACTGGATATTGCTAAAAGTTATTTAGCAATACATGATGGATCTGACACAAAACCAGGGAAATTTTTCATAGAACATACAAAATCCACTGACCCACATCATGATTCTCCCAGGGATAGCTACAAGTTCCTCAAATGGAAAATGAAAACAACTTAGGGATAGACGTATTGGAATCAAGTAGCAAAAGTGAAATACAGCAGTAACCTTGGCATTATTTACTGTTCAGTATTTGAGTAAAGATAGGAACTTGTACTCAGTCTCAATATGTTCTAAACTGCTATTTAGAATTCACTGCCTCTAAGTTAGTCTCAGGTACCATATTACTGGTATTCAAGGAGAGGGGAAAAAAAAGCACTTTTAAAATATTGCTGCTGTCAATCTCTATGTTGTACCAAAGGCACAAATGCCGACAAGGTGAATTACTTTACATACTTCCTTCTCTGTTTTAGTTATTTTTGTTGATTCATATCTGGAAAAAAAAAGATAGCAATGATGTTTGCACAGTATAATACTTTCACAGTAAAGTGGGGGAAAAAAAGCAAGAATAATTTGGTATTATAACAAAATGATTGTAGGTTGTTATTAGATGGACCCATCCATCAAGGAAGCTCAAAATATACTACAAATGTTCACTGATCTGGAACGGGTGCATAACCTATTAAAGTCTGTAAGAATAGTTCAAATAATTCATTGAGTATGAATCAGGATCTTAACAGAGAAATCAGAATTAGGATAGTTCATTTCAGAGCCAAAACAATTTTAAACCAAACTATTTTGGTTTAATACACCTAGGTATACATAAGCATGTCTATTGCTTGCCTAAATAGTTTGACTTGTTTCTATATGCGACAAAATTGTTTTAAACTATGACAATAAAATGTTAGACTACTACGTAAACTTGTTTAAGTGTATTTGCAGAGGAGAGCCTGCTTGGCTTGTCTAAATTGTTTTTAAGATTGTATTGCTACTCTGGTTGCAACTATTCTTGCATGCACTAATCACGTGGCAAACAGTATTTTCAATGACATAATAAATACTTTGCTAAAACAGTTGTCACAAATGTTTTCCAGTATATAATGTTGGATTGACATATGCACTGTTATTATTTCCCATTTGGGTTCTTTCCAACATAACAGCCTTTCTTACTTCACCTACTCTTTAAGTCATTATTAAATAAGTGAGATGAGACACATTCACCAGTTAAAAAAAGATAATAAATTAATAATACATTTTCTGATTAAAGGTTGGGATTCACCAGAAAGTGTCAGGCTAGATAGCTTTTTAAATAATTTTGGCCAAATGACCCGTTTCCATGTTTGATACTCCTCATTTTGAGAAAACTCCAGGTCTTTTTATTTTTCTTCTAAAAATAAACTGTTGCAGTGACATCTGCCACCCTTTTGTGCTTTTCTACATTTTCACCAATTTGAAAGGCCTGAAAAATAGAATGGAATTCTTTATTTACAGATAAGAAGGTACTCACTGCTTGTGATCAATAGTGTTATATCTAGAGATTCAAGCAGCTCAGTTAGAACCATAACAAGCAGAGTTTATTACTAGTAAATCAATATGATGTCTCCTAGCCATGCATCTCTTTCAAGAATCTGTATAGTGTAATGATTATCATTATAAAATAAAGTCCGGTCTCTCTTTTGCTATCTTCTGGTTTTGATCTTGTAAAACTGGGAATTGATTTTCCTAAAAATCAATATTATGTTTCCACCATGTGGCAGATACACCACTTAGCAACAGCTCCAGGTGCCAGCCCTTGAGTGGGATTGGGAATGAACACATGCTGAGGGAGAAATTGTTCAAAAATTTCAAGATCAACATCTCCAGGCTAAAGAGCTATTTATTTTCTATGCCATGGGTGCAACACAGCAGACTTCCCTAAGCAAACCTGATGTGCATTTCTCATTGATTTTTCTGTTTTCCTCAGCAGATTTAACCATCAGCAAGAAATATCTCTCATTCGTATGCTGGATTTCCACAGATGTGAATAAATCCTGCTCATCTCACATGAGAGAAAGTCAAGGAAAGCAGAAAGCCAGCTGCTGCCCTAAAGAAAAGTTGAAGGTTCATCTACTTTGATAATGACAGTCATACAAAATATCAGACGTTTATGCTTTCAGCAATCCTTGTCACAACTTTATTCATTTAGACAGACGTGATACAAGAAGAGATGTAAAGAATCACTTACTTTGTACAGGTATTAAAGGGCTATAAGCCTTCATTAGATAGATGAAGACTGATAACAAATCTGATGATTGTCTTTAGGCTACGCTGCACCTCTGAGATCTCATCAGTATCTGAATCTGTCATAAAGCATGTTTAACAAAAAGGAAAAGTATTGTCTGTTTGGACAACTTGCTCGCTTCATTAAGGTACTGTTACTGACTTCTAATGGAGATAGGAAATTTTATCACTGTTATCTTAATTTTTCCTCTTATAAGCCAAGATACCAGTTCTTTCATGACACCACCTTTATGAAGATAATTTTAAACAAACCACGCACCAACTGTTTATGTCTCCTAGAGAGAGCCCTTCCAACTGTTCATGTCTTCAGGCAAGTCCCAACAGGGAGGCACAATTGTATTCCCAGTAGTTATTTTCTGAGCATGATTGGTGAAGTTTATTCTCAGAGTCTAAAGAAAAGATCAAGAGCATTCCTATATCTGAATTACACAGGGACTTTTCAGCACATCTGGAAATGTTGTTTCTTTTTTACTTTCTTTCCCTCTGTTCTTGGGGGTTATTTTCCATAATATTTTTTTTCAAGAAAAGCTTCACATTTCTCATGAAATGGTAGTAACTGTAAAATAATAAAAATCATTTTTATAGGATTTGAGTATCGAGGCATTATTGTCATATACAGAACAAAATCAAAACAGCACAGTGTCTCCCCAGCTTTGCCACTAACAGTTTGCCTGTGGTAACGGATTTTCCTGTGATCCCCAGCTGCCTTCCAAATAGCCAACATGCATTGCTTCTGCTACATACTTATTTAGCAGATATGAAAGGCTGTCCTGTCACACTGAAACATTTGAATTGTTTTGACATCGGTCTTCAAGCAACATTACCTTGTATATCACTTCATGATTCTACATGTTTGGGTTGCTATGAAAAGAACGAACTATCCCAATAAATCTTTCTTTATGGGCAGTAAATTCAAACATGATCAAGTTTCTGAGGATGCAAAAGCTTCATTGGCAAAGATCTCATTCTCCATGCTTTTGGCCATTATGTCATGCCCCATTACCATCTTCACTGCACAGCTTTATAGTTAGCAGTAAGCTTAATTCAGAATTGCAGTAGTTTTCTAAGATTTTGTCAGGACACAATTGTTTAGACATAGGCCTGTAGTTACTGTACTCCGTGTTTTAAAATTTCTGTCTTTTAGTAAGTTATTTTCCTCTTTTAATATCCCATGAATTGGAGAATTTTGAAAGAGTATGGCAATGTATATTTTTCAATATCTTATTTTATAGAAGTTATTATTTCAAATGTCTTTTGATAGTGTAATAAATCATACATTAAGGTGAATTATCATATATTCACATATTTATCATACCCATTGCTCAATAAGAGTGCTTTCACCCAGTTTCTAAAGCATGCATTTTAAACCAATGGTCCCAGTTTAACAAATCACAGAATAAATATGGGCCTCACAACTTCATCATTGCCATAAACAGCACACAAGTTATTCCAGGTACATGCACAATATTTGTTTCTCAAACAGGAAAAAAAGAAGAAAAATCTTCTAATACCTGACATCATCTTTATTTATAGGAAACCAGCATGTGGCAATCATAAGACAAGAGATTAACTGTTCTTCACCACCCGAATATTTTTCATCAGAATTTTAAACCAAAGTCCCTCAGCATGGGGCTAGCTGTATTCTCACTTGAGAGGATCAATGTATAACATTGCTGGGAAGACGATGAAGATGTCTGTTTTATTAATCAGAATTAGAGTAGCATAGTTCCTTGCACATAAAAGTACCTCATTCCAAGTCATTATGAAATGTTTATATTTCACAGAGCTGTCTATATTTGCAAACGTTAGGACTAATTTTTTATTTATATTATTTTGTCCGTTGCAGATCTCAAGTAAAGGTAATGCATTTTGATAGTTACCAAGTTCAAACATAAGACAGATACAGCTAAATTTCCTAAAGAAGATAGAATATGATTTACATTTTTGTTTGTTTGTTTGTTTTTTCATTTCCATTTGCTAAATGGAAATTGTTCATATGGTTAGTTTCAATCAGTTTTGAGCTCTGATTTTCTCTCAATTAAAAATGAAATTGTTTCTGCATCTTTTCTTATGATTTCTTAGTCATTTATCTCAGCAATCTAATGGTTGAATAAGTTAAATGTGAATTTGAAATGCAGAGTGCCTCAGATAATTCTTTTGTATGCTTCTAATAGCTTAGCAGCTGTGATAAAAAACCTTTTTAATTTATAAAATACTTATATATATTTTCTTCACACTATATAGTGATCATAAGCATAACAAGCTTTTTTTTTTTTTTTATTTCAGAGGGTCTGAATCAATATAGCTAAATCTTGATACCTTCCTATCATGATGACCTGACAAATTTTGCATGCTTTCTAAAGCTTCACATAATGCTTCAACTTTGGCATCTTTACAAGCATATGAAATTCACCAAATTCCAATAGAAAATTACTCAGGACATATAGTAGACATGATATATGTATAGAAGCACTATAGTTAGACATACAAATTTATTTCAGAAAGTTACAAAATAATTTTTTTGAACAAACATCATAAGTTGTTTATTATATGTATAAGTATACCATGCCTACAGTGAAATTGTGTGAAATTTCAAGATCACAAAGTCAAAAATATTTGTCCAAAGTTTTTAAAAATAAACTTAAAGAGCAAAAACAATCTTTTTTTTTATTTTATATTTTTGTTAGCTACAGTGAAAAATTACTGTTGTGATATACCGTAAAACTTAATCAGAGTTTTTCTTTCCCCTTCCGTTCCACTTACTAAATCATATTATCTCTCCATCAAATAAAATGTGTGCAGAACTTTATAGGATTCGGCACAGAATATTTTCTCTGTAGAATACTACAGGAAGACTCTAATAACCTATGAAAATATGTCATTATCGATTCAATTTGATAGTTCTTTATAAGTCATTTCTATCAAGACCTCTCAAATCCATTTAGAATTCTGTAATGACTTTACCCTTATCATTTCCTATGTAGGTCTTCCGATAACAGAAGAGAGAATTTTATAACAATTTTCTTAATATAAATCACAGTCCAGGTTCATCACAAAATAGAAAGGACTAAGCAGTGCTAGTGACTGTTCAACGAACAGAATAGCACAAATGCCTGCAAGATCCATCTACTGCCATCAGCACTTGGCTAGAAGGATTGAACAAAGACGTGCAAGAATAAATGTGCAGATGAGACTTTGGCCTCGTGACACTGACTGCTGCGATATCTGTGTGCACTTTAGTACCCGCCCAATGGGATTCATAATGGCCTGGTAGGATGCCAGGAAATGCAATGGACAGAGAGAAGACACAAGAATGTGATTCACAACAGCTAACACACTGACAGGGAAACCTAAGTTAATTAATAAAAACACAGAGGACAAAACCATAGATATGATTTCGACCTCTAGATTATAAATATTTTAGCCTGCTACTATATAAAAATGCCTCTTTTCACGTGGGATTCACATTCCCAAGAACTTTCTTCCTCTGAGGTTTGTCTCCTTAGTTCTTTCCTTAGAAAGAAAATGAATGGACAAAACTTTCCTTCAAAATGGCAGTAGAATGAGGTGCTGCTTTCATTCTTCTGTGTGACATCTTGGCAACTAAAGTACTCCACTCATCCAGGGCGTGGAAACAACAGCTGCCCATTCCATGTCTGCCCAAGAGGATTCGACCACACAACTCATGTTCCAGAGGACTCTGCCAGTACCCTCACTGTGAAGTATTCAGGGATGAGAGGAAGTAGATTACATATTTCTTTCTTTTTTAGGCTGTTCCAAGTAAGAGACATGTCAGTAAATATTCTTCGATGCAGAGAAAAATAAGAACAGATAAATATGACTCTGTGAGCTCGGACAGTGATGGCAAATCTTTCTGGTATTGAATGCCAGATATATTTTAAAAGACAATCTTGTTGATGCCAGACTAAATATCTGCTGAAATTAAATCTGGCAGTCTGAACTTAGTGTAAAGCATTCACTTCAAAGAAGCCTGAAACTGAGACCTCTTCCTTCCCAACAAATCCCACATTGCTTGACTGAAGACTTATTATTTCTCTCTTCATAAATAAAAGTACATGGCAATGTACCCAGTTTATTGCAGTTGCTGCTCAGTTGAGAAACTGAGATCTGCTACACATTTTATCTTTTTCATTCTATCATTATGACTTTTTCCCTCTTAGAAAAGAAATACTGGGGGTTTTTCTATATTATGCCCATTTTTGTTGTTAGCATTCTATTTTGGCATGAAAGTGAAAATGTTAATAAATCATTAACAGAAGCACTGAAACTCCAGGAAGGGAAATAAACTGAAAATGCATTTAAAGAGAGGGGTTCGTATATTTATGAGGTGGTGTTTTTTGCTACAGGAGGTCATTATGATTATTTAGGTTGACTGTATGCCTATTTAGGCCAGTGGTGTCAACCAACAATTCACATTGTGGCTTGATTGCCTCAACAAATGTGTTGGGTTTGTTGTTTTTTTTTTCTTAGGAAAACAATGAACTGTCCTGGCTTCATCTTTAGCTATTAACATCCTTTAATTTTTGGACCATTCATAAGTAAGGAAGTTCATAGAATATACTTTGAAAAATAAACCTCAGACCAAGGCTCCACCTCATACCTTTTGACTCATTACAGGTCAGTTTTCATATTCCTTTTGAAGAGAGCCATAGGTGCCCAATGCATGGATAGATGACAATATTGTAATGACACAGCTTGAAAGAAGAAGCAGGATGTAAGAGAGTCTCAGGGCTCACAGATGTAAATTATTCAAGAATAAGGTGAAACAAGAGAAGATGAGAGGAATTCAATTTCTTTAAAATTCTAAATGTTTCAGTACACCAGCCCTGGGCAATTCTTTCAAAGCTACAAAGACAGAGGAGATGGGTTTTGCTAAATAAGACCCAAGGACAAACTTAAAGTGTGATTCTTTCAGAAAGAGACTAGAAGCGGCTGTTTAAGTCACGGGCTGAATACTTCTGACATTGTAAACCACCAAATCCCATAATTAAATGCATTAGTGGACCAAGGTCTATCTTAAACTAGATAGAGTTTAGTCCTGCACAATAGCTGTTGGAAAGACGGGAATGGTATTTTCCAGGTTAAATGCAATTAAGACTTGGATATGTCTGTTGGCCACTGTGCCAGTTTAGTACCTAAGCTTCAATAGTTCTTCTTCCTTCTCTATATTTACCCCTCTCCTAGATGTATTTATGAATATTTCCTGTTTGCTAGATGGCTTTTCCAGTTCTTTTCTAACAACATGACATGCTTTCCTTTTCCATAATTATCATGGCAGTCATTTTCTAAGCTCATGACCTTAAACTTTGTACTATTGCATGTCATCCTATTATTGCTGCTGAGGTCTCAGAGTTGCCTAATTCTCCCTATAACATATCTGCATGGACACTACCTTCCAGCTGTGCGTTCTGAACCCATATCAATGCTATATTTTAGTTAGATCCAGAGTTATTCAAAAAAGTTAAACTAGATCAGTTATGAAACAGATCATAAGGAAAAAAATACAATGCTCCCTCCATCTTTGCATTTTTCACCATGAGTCCTTACCATCTCCATTTAAAGCTACCAACCCACCTTACAATTCTTCTCCAGGTTAAGTAGGTTCTTCTCATGTTACCATATCAAATATTTCACTAATTTAAGGGGGCTGCTGGTCCAGAAAACAATTTGTCTTTAAAACAAAACAAAACAACAAAAAAATCAGATTAATACTGTGTAATCTGTAATAGATAATACATCATGTTTTATTATAATCTCTGTCTACTTCTGAGTGCTTTTTTAGGGTTTTCTTCAAAATTCTGTCCAAACCAATGCCAGTCTAACAGTCATTAGTTGTCCAGATAACTTTTTATAGATAATATTTTAAACCAGACATAGTGTATTTTTATTTTCCTGTCATACAGTGCCCCCCTCCCCCTATTCTGAGATGTTTATTACTAAATTTACAACTCCATGTATTCCATTGGAATGTTGGGATGACCTCCAGTTTGAACACAAAGGGGTTCAAGTTTGGCTTCCACCTTGGGTGTTACAGTTCTCTTTTCAACATCATCTAACCTTTTAGGTAGGCTGTCTTTGTCCCATGTTCAATCTCATCTGCTTTACTGAAAACTGAGATGAAGCATTTATTGAGGCTTTGAATCATTAACTTTAATCCTAATCACATTCTTGTTCCACAGCAGCTCCACCACCCATTTTTGTGCTCTTTGGTCATTTGTATGCTGAAAGGAATTTTTAAAAAAATTGTCAGCTTATATTTTCAAAAGTATTGAAAAGACATGGGCAACTACTTTTCATTTGTTTTAAAGGAAAATATATACCACAATCTATTTGATAATTTTAAAAACCTCATTAATCTCTTTGCTGAGCTTGCCTATTAGTTACTAGGTCTTTATTTGGGGTGCCAAAGCACTCTTAAATATGAGTTTCTGAATAATAAACCACATTTTCTTTCATTCTTTTTTGTTTGTTTGGTTGGTTGGTTGGTTTTCTTGGCTAGTTTACTTCCTTTATTAAATAGTCTTGGAAATTTTGCAAGATTCAAACATTTTTATCTCAGTCTTTCTCCTAATCCGATTCTGTGTTTTAAATTTCTTTTTATTTCTTTCTATCCATTATAGTCTTATATTTCTCATATCATGTCTGTTTCCTCTCTGATTTTACCTGTTAGATGTAAAATATATTAACATTGAGAAATAAAAAAGACAAGTTCCTAAGTTCAGTACTGACATCCAAATTTATTATTGAATTTGTTATTTATTATTAAAAATGTATTATAGAATTGAATGAGAAGAGCAGATAAGCAGGAGTTACCTGGGGGAAGGCATAAGTCATTTTGTGACAGATTGCTTGTACTTAATGTAGCTATTCACTTTTTATACATGAAAAAATGGGTAGATTCTACATTGATTGTCAAATACCTTGATGGCCTTGATTATTTTTGCAATTCAAGGCAACTGCAAGCATATTTACCCATACGTCCTGTGGACCTGTGCCTATTTTATGAATCATGGAATGTCAGCCCTCGTTATAAAGCTGTGTCATATTTCATTTTAAAAAGCAGCTTGAGAGGTGCTTACTAATTTTATTTATTAATTATGAAACAATGTCTGAGAGAATGGATGTTGAGAGAGGTTAGCCATGCCCTCTACAACAAGAATGCTAGCATAAAATAACAGCCAGTACATAGAATATTGTTTTCAATTGCCTTTATAACATTCTGTCCCTTCAGTAAAGCTGTAGTAAATTTATCAATATTATTAACTTACCTTCAGAAATGGAGTTTCTTGCTGCCTGAAATTGTGTTAACCAGTAAGTCCAGCACTGAGCTTAAGACTTGAACATATTTCTATGTGGAAATTTGAAGTTACACTTTTCAGAAAAAATGGAAAGGCACAAACGCACCCCGCCTAGTTTTGTAACTGAATTGTCGTATCTGCATTAGAAGAGGAGTTGCTCAGGATTACCTAATTGCTCAAAGGACAGCAAGAACTTCTAGAAGGAATTTGCATCTAAAGGAATCTCTTTGGAGGTGGCTCTTTCAATCCACTGAGTGTCCTTAAGGCAAGTGTGCTCCATAGTAAAGCATTTCAGTTAACTACCTAAAGCTTGATAGGATTCATTCAACTAGGACAGCTCAGAATGTTTTCTGTTTTGGGTTTGGTTTTTTTTTGGTTTGGTTTGTTTTTTGTAACACATGCATGTACTTTTTTTATTAGCCTTGGATCTACTTCTATACAAAGTGTCAAGATTTCTATTGATCGATATTCAATTTCCAAAAGTAAAAAGGATACTGAAATTCTCTTTTCCTGAGTCTGCACAATATGACTGGACAGCCTTCTCAGAGTACAAAACTATACATTTGTTTAAAGAATCAAAATGTCTGATCTGTGCACACTGTGGATCTGCAACAATTTCAGTAACTTACTTGCACTACCAAAGGTGGGGTTTTTTCCTAATCAGATTGCCATTTATGTTGCTGAGACTATTCAACTGTATGCAACAATCTCTAGGAAAGAATGCAGCCCCAGTCTGAACTGGGGTTCCATGGGGTGCAACCATACAACATGTCGCAAGAACACACTGGTTGATGTTAATGATCATGCCCTTAACGTTGTTTGACTATCCTCAGTTATTACAATAGCCAAAAACCAAAATTTTCAGGCTGCAGTGGTTGAATTGTGTTTNTTTTTTTGCGAAAGAAAACATCTTTCAGCATTCAATTTCTGTCCTTTAGGAACTTCATTGCTATCCTGTAGCACAATAAAAATATGCAATAACTCCATTCTGTAGTGTTTCATCAGGGATACAGAAGTGTGAATCAGAAATTGCTTCTACCTTACTGTGTCTTAGCTTAATCTTAAAATTGTAAATAATACCTTAATGAAGGATCTTCATGTTTTTAAATACAAAATTACAAATAACACTAAAATATATAGTGACAAATGCATTGTGCATCTTGCTGACAATAGTGAAGGAACCTATAAAGAACATTTTCATGTGCACGTTAGTGGGAATGTTTGTCTTTGTGAGTTTTTGAAGAATTTAATCATCAAATGCCATTAGAGCACCATTAATGGCACCTATCTTCTTCCAGTGTATTTGAGAAACAAATAAATGCATGACCCCTCAGTCTGCCCGTATTAAAACAATCTGCCTACATTTCTCCTGCCCCTGTTGTGCCTGAATAGTCCAACAGAGTTCATTTACTTCAATCTTTTCAAATTCACTTTTAATGAAAACCCCTACAAGGGTCACTTTACCAGCCATTTGTTGGGTTTATCACCTTCCTATGCTCTTTTCCCAACAGTAATCTTTGCATCACATATAGTGTTTCATGGTGTAACTCATTATAGCATTTTAGATATAACATATGCTTTACTCATTCTTGTAGCTGTGTAATATTTAATGGTAAATATCTTTGTTTTAATTATTAAATAGTGATACAATTTTTATCTAATACCATCAGCACTTGGGTTTTGGAAACATGGGCTTTAAAAGGATGGAGTTGGAAAGCAGAAAGAATGAGAGGGAGAGAGTGGTAGCAACTAAGTGCTGTGCCAAAGAATCCCACTCACTGTTCAGTGCTCCTAAATTTAAAATTAGAAGTGTTTCACTGCACCTGAATTACTTTGGCTCAGATAAGTAATTCCAATAGATCGGCTTTAGTGATAATCTTCTAACTTTAAATTTAGACTCACTGAAATGTCTGGTTCCTTCAGAACATAATTTTCCAGGCTGAAGAAGTTGTCCTGTGGAGCTGCAGCTTGCATTAAGGGGAGAGACAGATTAGTGGTATTATATAGTATATTCGGTTACTCAAACCTTGAGTCATTTTTCAAGATTTTGAAATGTTTATATACAAAAGTTTCATTTTAGGGAATGTGTCATATCACAGTTATTAATGGGAAGAGTGACTGAAAGTTCAAAAAGCTTTATACAAGCAAAGACATAATGGAGGCAGGCAAATAGAAAATTGCAAGTGAATAGAGGCTAGCAAACAAACTCATGATCAAGGCTGAGGATGAGGCACAAAGCAGAAAAATTCATATAATGAAATAAATTTAAAAAGATATTTAAACATCCACCTACCTGAGATGAAAATTAGGAATGTGATATGAAATGCTGGAAAGGTATCGTATTTTATGCTTTAGAGGCACATCATAATCTTTGGGGTTATAGATAAAAGATGCTGACTTCTGCCAAAAGTTGAGTCCCTTTTAACTTTTTGAAAAGAATCTGATTAATTCTAAGATTTTCAAAAGCAACTAAGGGACTTAAAGGCCTAAGGGTGGATTTGCTTCACCTAACTTTGACATAAATCTCATTCTAGGTAGACTTTAGGGTTGGTAATCTCCTTAACTAAGTTAGCCGTCTGAAAGCTGCAGCCTAGTCTACACGAGTCATTTAACTTCCTTCCATAGCCAATGCAGAGAGACACGTTCCTCCGGAACTGTTATACTGGATACTTCTTATTTTATGATAAAGTGAGTAATACTCTTCCTCTGTGAATCACCCCTTCCTTTCTCAATGTTAATATTTTATACCCTTTCTTCAAAAGTACAAATATTTACATAGGTAACAGTGCAGAAGAAAAGAAATCCAAAGATCTGTAAGTCCATCTCTAACTCAATACATCTCCTTGTCAGTCCTGTCATCACCAGAAAAGGACTGGGTATTTGTGTTATATAAATTTATGTCCTTATTTGCAAAGCATTCTCTTGAACCCCAACACTGCCTTCTGTCTAGAAAAAAGCAAAATTTTGTACATCACGGTTCCTCCTATTAGAACCACCCTCTTACATAGAGACAGCAAATGAAATGTTGGCTCATTAAACAGGGTGTCTAGCTATATTTGTCTTACGTATCACTTCCACTTCATTTGTCTGTCAGTTTTGCATAAACTGAAGTCTTAGTTAATGTAAAACCAGAATACATTTCCACATTTTTCCTCAGGGGTCATGGAATGTCAAAAAGTATTAACACACTTACTTGACATCTTAACATACCCCAGGATACTACAGTACCCTTGGGTGAAAGAGTACTTCATGTAAACAAATGCATGGAGATATGAAACAAACAAACAAACAAAAAAAAAAGACAGGAAGAAACAAATGATGGAAGGAGCAGCAAGACAGAAAGATTATTAAAAATGTGCTAAGCTCTGTGGTTGGAGCTGTACGTCAACCAGCAGCAAAAAAAAAAAAAAACCAAAACCAGACCAAAAAACAGTTTTCATTCCTTTACAGACAATGAATGCAGGGCTTTCTGCTGTAACACTTAAAAGGGGGGCAAAATGGGACATCTTTAAAGATAAGTGCAGGGGCTATAATGATCTTAGCCTGATAAGATATTCACAATCAACATGTAAGTCAGCTTTAAGTGAACTAAGTTAGAGTTTCCCAGGCTGTTGGGTATGTGCCCATTGCTATACACCAGATACTCAGGGCTGGGGGAGAGTACTGAAGAGGGAATGAGAGTGCAAAAGTCAGTGTAACTCTGCCTCCAAACAATTACAGAAGTGGGGCATTAACACTGGATGTGTTGGGGTTGGTGAGTAGATAAAACCAATACAATTTTCCGTAAGCCACACTGAGAATTAGAAACCTTTAAGAAAGAGTAGGTCAAGCTTCTAATGGCTAAGTTAGATGCAAATCACTAGACACTTTTGAAAATTTTGCCTTAGTTGTCTTAGTGTTTGGTTTTGTTTGTTTGTTTAATTAGCATGTAAGCACTTTCATAAAATGAGCTGAGACAAGCACAGTCTATGCTGAGCTTGCTGAAGAGAAAAAAAAGATGTTGTTTCAACCCACACACCAGAAATGATAGAACAGGAGTGAGGCAGTGGGGAAAAAAAAAAAAAAAAAAAAAAAAAAAAAAAAAAAAAAAAAAANAAAAAAGAAAAAGGAACCACATGGAAAGACTCAGGCAATTGTATGTAAACAACAGCTTGAAAGAAGGTGCAAAATGGAAATTCATAGAACACCTGAGTGGAAGGCTGCCTAGTCCAAATTAATCCTGCTTCATAACAGACTTCTAGCTGAAGTGCCTACACTAGGAGTATAAATGTTTGGGGCTCCTTCTGTAGTCAGTAGGGACAGAAAGAGGAAAAGAAACAAAACAACAATGCATAGAGCATGATGCAGCCAATCACAGAGCTGACCTGTCCTCTAGAATCTCCACACACTGGTGCTCAGTGCACCCTACCCAACATCAGATCGAGCGGGAGGGGGATTTTTCCTCATCAGTGTCAGACAAGTGTCTTGGGATGAAGTGAATCACCCTCTGGGAATGTGTTTTCCCCTCCATTAATTAGAAACAAAGCAGATTTGGACTAGTTTGGGCTTTGGCAATGACCTCTTGAACACCTGGATTGGCACTCCTAATGCATATACATTTCAGAAACTAAATTTAGGTGGGATGAACTTAGGTTATATAGTTCTGACCTGTGTTGCTGAAAACCGTAAGACTTGTTCTTGTCAGCCAGGTGTGTGAATGAGAGATGTTTAGTCAGTGATAATGTAATTGTCTTTCAAAAAGTACACAACAAAAATGAACAGATTGCAGATTAATCTGACAAGGTTCTGCAATATTTCTGGGGTTCTGTAATCTTTTAACAGTCCAGCTCTTCATCCCAGAAAAATCAGGAGGTGAACAGATGTATTTGAAGGAAAATTAACAGCCTACTTACAGGTGGAGAAGGTGAAATCAAAGAAATGGGACTTAACTGGTATAAGTTTGCTTTGAGGATTTAGTCTGCTACATATTTTACTGAAAGCTGTTGCATTTTATTGAAAGTTGCATATTTTATTGAAATGGGAGGGGCATGACTAGATAATCTCCAGAGATCTTTTCCAGCCTCAACCATTGTATGATTCTGTGATTCTGTGAAGATGATTTGACCATCATTAGACAATTTATGTCCTATGTTTTTTTAGCTTATTTTGACAAGCTACTGTACTCAGTTGCAAATGGCTTTTCTATTGTTCATGTGATTTACAGAATGAGAATGACTAAACGACGTGTTATTAAATCATGACTGCCCATCACCCAACAGTGAATGATAGAAGACAAAACATTAAAACAGTATTTTATACCTGCAGCTAAAAGGCAACTTAATTACTTTTTATAGTTCATTACTTAAGCCATCATTTAGAGTGTTACCTTTGGAAGTATTCTGCAACTTTTTGCTGTGACCAGCGGTATTACCAGAGGTCAGTGGGCTTGCTTCAAGAAGATTGCCAAAGAAACACACAGTCACTTTCTAGGTAAATAACTGATTAGATGTCGTATTTCGATCACTGATTAAGCCTCGTGTCCAATATGTACTTTTATGTTTACTTTACTTCTTTTACTTGCATGTAAATGTCTATAGAACAAACATGGAAAGTACATAACTCACTGCAAGTTTTACTCCTTAGACAACTGTTTTTAAGCAACTCATGAGAAATGAGAGATACAAACAATTATGTCCTAGTTTGTTTCAGAGGTCTCAAAGACATGTGAAGACCTCAAGAAATCAAGGGTGCGCAGATATAAACAGAGGATTTAAGTTCCAGATACTCAGACAGACACAATCTTTTGGACGAGTCTGGATTCCCCACTTCTATTGCCCATCCTATCCCTGCTTTAGTTCCACTTTATGCCATTTCCACTTTAGTATGTGGAACAGCATAACAATATATCATACCCTAACAGATAAAATAATACTCCTCTCCAAGCAGGTCTATAAAGCTCTATAAAGCCGAGCTGTGTCCACTCCTTTGCATAACATTTAGCTGTAAAGGGGAAACAGTTGAAAAGTGAGACTCGCTTTTAAGATTTATAATGATAACAAGCTCCTCTGGAGCAGCAGTTACAGAAGTTATGAAAATATGTCATAGATATCATTAACTGTCAATGACTTCATCCTGAAGCTATTAGCTAGTAAATTTGTAATAGTAATAACAGTTTTGTCAGAACCCATACTTAATTATACATATAAACCCCAGATCAGTTATCTTAAATTAAAATATATGTCACTCTAATTAGAAATATATGATGTTCTTGATAAGTATTCTTAGACTGAATCTGTTCGGCACCTTTCCTTGTGAGCTTTTTTTTTCAGCAGTATGGTGATTTTATGGTGTTCTGGTATTCAGTAAGGACTGATTTTACTTTTCATAATTTAAACCACTCTAAGACAGACTGACATTCCTAGTTAAAAGAAAACTGGCTTTTCTTCATTAATCAAATAATGATGGATGGAAATACACTGAATGATCTCTATTTCATCAAGAGCAAAGGCATGTCCTAATGGACGTGAAATTACCATGGTGGTCAGTGACTGATTTTAGTGTCATTACAGTCCTATAATTGAAGTTCTAAATTGAGAATTAAGACATATCTTAAGCTCTTGATTAACCCAGCGATGGAAGTTGTAATGATTTGAGGTTGTATCTATGCATAACTTATGCATCGGGCATAATAGTGTCACTTCTCTCTTTGCATGTCAGGCAACATGTTCTATTTGGAAAATATTACTTACCAATTTTTCTGTTTTTCTGTTTCTGTTTTTCTGTTGTCCTTTCTTTCTTTCACACCACATTCAACATCTGTGTTCAACCCTGATGATCCTCCATCCTTACAGAAACTCCACTGGACAAAGGTGTAGCTTATCCTAATGAGCAAATGGGTTTTATAGGTCTACTCTAAGGACGATCAGCTAGTTGAAATATTGATTTTCTGATGAGGCAACAGTATCCTCCTTCTTGCTCTTATGCAGTTTCCATAACCTGTGCACACCAAGTCGCACCAAGCCATTGCTGTCCTCCTCGTTGCGTAATATTTCAACAGAAAAAGACAAGATCAACCACTCTCAAAATTTCCCATATAGGAGATGTGAATTCCAGGACCTTCAGTCTGAATCAGAACGAGAACCATGTCCTCCCACTTATGGGGAAAAAACGCTAGGGTATTCTGCAAAACCTGGGACCTCAAATGCCATCTTCTTTTTTTTTTAAGAATTGATCCTGCTCCATTTGATGCCGTGATGGACTGGAACCCAAGTGGATATATACTGCCAGCATTGCTGTTTGTTCCTTATATCACCTAAGTTTGATGGACTTGATAGCCATCTGAAGGTCTTCAAAAGTATACATAAGCAAATAGATATATTTGCTTTAGGAAGATCCCACAAAATGACATGGCTAATAAATATGTAGATATAGCATTAAATTAGTGCCTCAGGCACTGTATCTCAAAAAAGCATCCTTTCAATGACATCTCACAATACAGTTGTAGAAACGGCACACATTGTCACTGAACTTACTAGCTGGATGCTTTGCAAAGCTTTCTGCATATGTAGATCCAAAGAGCAACCCAACTAAAATCTGTATCTTTCCACTACTCTTATTCCTGTCAATGAAATTAACAAATAGAGAACTCAAATGCTGCTATATAAAACAGTTAACTTACACTTGACAAATCAATAATAGGAAAATTAAAAGATAGAAATGATATTCAATTCCACTAACGTAACTTAATGACAAGATAAAGAACTCATTTGCTATGTCTGAAACAGATTTGTAAATGATGTTGAAAATGCAACAGTTATCCAGTTCTTCTGTGGTGAAGAAATCCTCTTCCAAATTACTGTTAGAAACAAAAGTATATAAATACAAAGAGAGAAAAGGCTTTCTTATTTGTTTGGGGCGCTGAAAAAGAATAATGATTTGTTAAAAGAAGGATGAGGTCAGTGACAGAAGTACCGGGGGGTAGGGGAGGGAAGGGGAAGTAGATTTATGATGATGGAAGTGAAGTCGATTTCAATCTGAAAGTTAAAGACAAGAAGTGGTAATGATGAGAAGTGAAGGGGTACGACAACATGATAAAGGCCATCTGAAACCCTGAGACTGTCTTTGATAGCTTTTTACTTAAAAGATTACATACAACCAAAAATACCCTTTAATCTACATTTTTAGCAGTGTAACTGTGAGGTGTAATTGAACAGGGTTAAGTGTGACAGGTCCTGGAATATGCAGTACGTAAAAATAAAATCCTAGTAAGAAAATAAAAACTGTAGTTTAACAGCATCTAAATAGTTTGGTTAGGAAAACAGATCTATAATAATAACTGCCAAGTCATGTTTTCTAAATAAACAAAAGAAATAATTATGCAGGTTCCATAGTTACTGGTGAACACTGATGCCAGCTTATGTGAGTTAAAAGTCTTGTAGTGTTATTACCAGACTGTACAGCAGACATAGTGAGCACAGCTCAGCCATCAAGTTAAAAAAAAAAAAGATGCACCCATTCACAGTGTGTGAATTAGAATACAACAATGAAGAAGGATAAAATGATCACTTTCTTCTGTGATATTAAAACCAAAAACATTGATAAGCAAAGCAATGTGGGAAGGGAAGGGAAGG
>VZSZ01004110.1:982-75982 GCA_013398815.1 Ibidorhyncha struthersii
CACACAATTCTGCTGTCTTCTTTCTGAGAATGGTACTATATTAGTGCTAAGTGTATTTGCCAGGATAGCTTCAGTAATCTCTCCAGCAGAAGCATATTTGTGTGCCATTTTGGGAATTTCTCTGAGATAGGAATCTTGAAGATAGAATTAATTTCTAGGGGAAACTTCATAGCCTGTGCATGAGTGCTTTCTTTATCACCTGTCTCCATTTGGCATTCGGAGAAGGTAAATCAAAGTGCGCGATTTGTTATTCTGCTCCACTTGAGAGCTGAACTAAATAACACTTGGTCTGAAATTCTGATTGAAGTTGTAGGAGGATATACTGTATTTAATTTAATGCCCTTTAATAGCATCTTCTTGTTCAGCTCTGATGCTGTCATTTTAAAGGTTGGATCGGAGTAGTTTTTCCCTGTAGGGAGTGGGAGGAGTAATCATTTCAGGGGAAAAAAGTAGTCTAAATTCCTAGAACGCTAATAGCCACAAACTTGGCCTAGTGTCCAAGCGGTTGTTTTTTGCCCTTAGGGTTTGCTTTGTTATCACTCTTTACAGTGCTCTGAACAGTTTAGGCATAAATATTACATGTAGAAGTTGATGACTTTTTTTTTTTTTTGTAGCAGAAATAAGGGCAATCTGTTTGTTCTTTAAAAAAAAAAGTTTGGGGGCAGATCGATCGATGCTTCAATAAACAGGCACTCATGTACATTTTATTAAAAGTTATGTAACGCGCTCCCGAAGTCTGGCGTGGAACTGTTTATTTAAGCTGTCTTTGTACACATCCTTTCAGCTGTGTGCGCCAAGCTGTTTGAAATACAGGCGCCTATCAGTTACTTAAGGGGTTTCGCAGTCTCGTCTTAGTTACTGTTTCAGTAAACTAGTTGACAAGATTGCAAATCCTGGAAGTGAACTTTGTGTACGGCCTTTGTTTAGTCTCCGCTTCCACAATATTTAGGTAGGTGGTGTTAAGATTTTTTTCAAGCAAGAGGTTAGTGATGACAAAACAAATGTAAAAAGTAGCAATCTCTCATGCAGCCCAGCACTTGAATTGTTTTGAAACTTTTTTTTCACCTGTCTAGGCTCTTTAAAGAATGTTTGAAAAGTTACATGCTTACCTTTGTTTGATTTTCTTTTCAACTATGAGTTTTAGCAAATTTTACAGTTACAGTAGCAGTTTAGGGTTTTTCAATTGTGTGGATGTATAACCAAGAAAATTAAATAGACAGAAGTGTCATGCATATGATATGCCAGCATTGATTTGTAAAGCATATCGTAATATCGGAGTGCTATTGGTTTAAAGTGAAAGAGAAAAAAAACCTGTATTTTGGCGTTTCTTTCTAGAGCGTGAGCTTAAGCATAGCAGTGATAAATGATGATATGCATTGTCTAACACTTGCTTTTATATAAATAGCTCCAGAAGATTGCTTAAATGATAATCGAAAATATGAAATAGGGTGGCCTTCATATCACAAGGCCAAGGGTCTACAAATGGAAAAACTGAAATAATGAAATATTTCCAAGGCAACAGACTGTCAACAAGAACAGTAATGCATGGGCATATCATAGAGCTACCAGAGAGGATATTAGATCTTATAGCTCTAGAGCCAGGAGTTATAATGACCTTTATTAAATAGAGCCCTCCCACATTACAACAATCTTTCCGATTTCTGATTTATGGATTAGCAGTCATACTACTCTTCATAATTTGAAACATTCTCCCACCATATTTGATTTGCTGCATTTTTCTCCGCTGGAATCATACATTATTTAGAGCTTACATGAGAGTATTGATCAACAAAAGTTATATTACATATTTTCAGTAACTAATGGAATTCCGAATAACAAGGTTTTGTCTGCAGCACTGTTTCTACATTCTTTACAGTGCAACTGTTTTTTTCTTACAAGTTACATCCAGTTTGCTTGTTTTGTACCAATTTAACGGCCTTCTATTCTAACGCTATATCATTAATGTTACAAATAATTAGAAAGTTTTGTTAACACATTAATACAGCACCCAGATCCATAGGGTTTTTTAAGACAATATCAGGATATATTGTCAACATCCGTCTCCTTTTATTAGTGTCTGACTTGAATTTCGGAGTCCAATATACTGGCAGTTTCAAATCACATTTGTTTGAAACTTGGCACACAAGTTGCCAGCCCAGATGGGAATTTTACTGCGAGAGTGATGTAAAACAGTTGTTGAAAATTGATGTTCTAGGTATTAGTTTCATCAGCATCCTTCCTGAAAAGTACAATGTTTAAATAAATGTTTGTTTCATAAAATGATCTTTATAACAATACCCTCTTTATTGGAAAATGTATTCTAAGATAAGAATTTTGAGTAACTGATACTGACCATGAAAACTAACTGTTGCCATTTTATTAACATTTTGGGATTGATTCTGCTCCCATTGAAGTCAGTAAGATGAAGCCGTTTTACAAACGTGGCAGAATTTCTTTTGATATCAATCAAGTAATTGTTTTTTTAGGATTTAAAGTTATGAGGCCATTTCCTGAAATCTCATCTCATATGAATAAACCTTACATTCAGTCAGTCCATCAGACGCATTTTACATTATTGTCAGTAGTAGCTCTTGCAGGTGTAAAAGCATGTCATGTGAGATGAGATTTCAGCATTAGTCACGTTGTTTCAAAATGAATCAAGTGAACTTCTTCTGCAGGATGTCAGCCTGGAAATTTGTTTTTATATTTTAACCATAATATATTTTTAAGGTACATAGCCAAGACTTTGCATTTTCACCCCAGTGATTTGTTTCTTTGGTTGGTTTGTTTGTTTATGCTTAATGTTTGGCTTTTTTTTTTTTTTTTTTTTAAGAAGCTGCCAAAGATTTACGGCCATGAGAGGAAATGTTTTGAAAATTCATTTCATAATAATTGCATTTTTTCAGAAGAGGCAATTTCTTTCTGTGTAATATTTATAAGGCTACCGCATGTTATCTTTAACATACAAAAGTCCCATTAGTGCGAATGAGGTGCGTGACTTTTTGTTTAATAGGACTTTGCATAATAAGGATAATTTGTAATAATATTGCATTTTGCTGCATAAGAAGATGTGCCCTAGTAAGAATATAATGGTCGCTGCCATGTCTTATATGAGTAGAGCATTGTTCTGTGACTAGCTGGAGCAGTAGTTTTGCAATACACAAAGTCCTAGTCAAATGAATAGGACCGTTGTGCCATTGATTTGAGCAGGACTTTGAGTAGTAAAAATATTCATTAATTTTGTATGCTGTAGTGGTATATTACACGGGACAAAGGAGGTGCGGTACGGGTAGGATAGTATTTGTGTCTGTAACCGGACCCTGTCTCCAGGAAAATATTGAGTTCAAGTTGTATGTTAATCTTTTAAAAAGTTCCAAAGAAAATTATGCGTATAATTAAAGGATACTACAGAGAATCACAAGCAAGGATAAAAGTATTTTTACTGTGTCATTCAATAGATGTGAATTAGTTCTCAGTGAGATCACAATGACAAACTTTAATGTACTTAGAGGGAGGAGGAGTGAACTTTGCATCTGTGTGTTATTATAAAATGCGAAAATCTTGAGATTCTCGAGTAAAAATGGAGCGGGCCTCAAGGAGATTCTGATCTCAGCCTGCTGCAGCTAGATACTGAGAGTTATGCCAGCCCTTACCCGGCACTCTGCGTGCAGGCGAGAGTCAGGCACATTAAAGAACAAGTGATATGTAAGCAAGAATTTGAAATGGATTACTGAAAGCAGAGTTTTGAAGATTTGTTACAGTCTATTTTCCCAGGCTTTCTTATGTATTGCGTTTTGGACTTTCACTCTTCCGTCATTGTATCTTGTCATTGCTCTGCTCTAGGGAACTTCTCACTGATGTCATACAATGTCTGAAGAAGACTTTAATATTAATACTAAGTATTTCCGTAGATACGTTTCTTTATATAGCTCGGTGTGCTTCGAAAGGTCTGTAAACATTGTTCTACACGTTTTACTGATGAGATAGTTATGCACAAAACATTTTTGAGAACTAGCAGAAGTGGCAGAAGATGTCAATGTTAGCACTAGGAATAAAATTCCAGCCCCTGTTTTGGCTGTGTATTCAGATTACGCTGCCTTGGTTAGAGGGATTTACATTTCTTTTACAGGCAAAACCTCCACTGAAATAAAGTGCTTTCAGAGAATGGCTTGATTGCAATTTAAAATTAGCTGTTAGCTTGATATATAATAGAAGTTCAACACTTATGTTAAATAATTTAAGTGGAAAAGTACTGTTCCATTACCTGGAGGCATGTTAGGTTTACATATGTATATAGTGAACTTATGGGATATAGTCTGAATAATATGTATGTGTGTAATCTACAGTAATGTCCCGGGGGCTTGGATTTTCTGAAGAACCTATTGGATTTAGGCATCCAACACATACTGCATTTCCGTGAAATATGGGCACCTAAATCCTATAAGCCCCTTTTAAAATACTTGCCTGGGAATTTTGTCTCCAACAGGAATTTAGAACAGGCTTCATTACACATTACATTGTTTCAAACTGAATTTTATTGAGTAATGAATAGTCTTTGAACGGTCATTTTGGATTAAATCCTAAAGGGTTATAGTTTTGCTCGTATTTAGGCACAGAACAGATACATTTATATTATGATTGAGGGGGGGATTCTTTTTTTTTTCTCTTGCCTGCGCATCACGTTTGAAAGTCGTGTGCAAATTCACAAGTACGATCAGTTTACTCACAGCCTAGGCTTTTGTGAGTTAGGTGGCTCAGAATTGTCATGCCAAAGTTGTAATTCATTTAGCAAAAGTATAACATACCAAAGTTTAGAAGAATGCTTCTTAGAAAAGCAGTTTTTTTCTTGGAGATGATGGGAGGCAGAATTTGTTACTTTGTGGGAAAAAAATGTAAGTGGGTAGTCCTCACAGGTCAAGGTTGAGGTCAACAGAAAGAACTGAGCGACTGAATCTGTACAGTGCTGGCAGCGGGATTAAAAAAGGAAAAAAAAAACTCTTAAAAAAGAGAATAGCTGCCAGTGGTACTTATCCTTCAACCTTAACAGCTGCAAAAATAAAGTAGCTGATTTTATTTGTCTGACTATGGTTAGATGTAGGATTGGCATGTTTGCTTCACCTTTGCATAAATTACTAACAGTATGGACAGAAGGTTCTCAAAAAAACCTGCATTGTAAAAAAAACAAAACTGTTTTCTCTTGGTAAGTAACAAATAGGAGATGAACATAAAAAGAGAAAAAAATGCTTTGGGCTAAATTATTTGTTCATTCTTTCTGAGTTGCTGTTCAGTTTTATGACAAAACTTGCATTTCTTGTGGAAAATCAAAAGTACAGTAATTTTTTTTCAATGGCTGAATGAGCTAGATAAATGGTACTCAAGTAGCAGTGTTTGAAGGATCCAAGTAGTTTACTAAAGTATCTTAATTAATTGGATGTTCACTTTAATAGTGAGCTTTCCTGTTTGTAGGCAGTACTCTGTAACAAGAACATATATTTGGTACGTAAATGATATATATGATTTCTCAGAAGGCCCGTTTTTATTCAAGATCTATTTTTACTGAACAACTGTTTTGGATTAACAACAAAATAAATGGAGGTGACAGAAAATACAGACTTTAGGTGAGACGCACGATAAAAAAGATACAGCAGATTCCAGATCTTTCAAACATATATGTTGTTCCTTTTATCAGTCATTCTACTTACACTCAAATTTCGAAACTAAGAGGTGCTGTCTTTCCTTTTATTCCTTTGTTAACAGGAAGAAAAATGTTCCTCTACAGAATTGTGATTTGGAAACTATTATTTCATACTTTTGGAGGGTAGTTTTTCAAATTTTGTTTTTATATCGCTTCTCAAGACCAGAATAGGAGACTGCAGGATGTAGCAAACACTGCAAATCCCCTCTTCTTCCCCCAGAAAATTATTTGAACATACTGAATGTGCATCTTTAGGAACATCCAGTATTTAGATTCTGGATTTAGGAATCCTTTTGGAGTGATTTTTAATTTTTTTTTAATTGTTTCTTAATGATTTTGTGATACTACTGCAAAAAAAAGTATTTAAATCCTATTCCTGACTTCTTTTTTTCTTGTGGCAATTATCATATATTACAATGCTTGTTCTGTTGAAATAGGAACAAACCTCAAAACGCTTAAGGGAAAAAGTGTCTTTTAAGTGGCAGAGAATGGCAGAATATTCCACCTGAAAAGCAAAATTTGAGTCCTTCTATATTTATTCTGCTTTTTACTAATTGTGAGGAAAACTTTAAAAGATTTTCCACTGACTTATATACTTCAAAGTGTTGTATGTTATATGTTAGATAGACACAGTGTATGTATTTGCTTGAAAGGAAATAGTGCTAGTTGATTGTCTTCGGCAAGCTATAAATGTCTTACTTTAGATAAAGTTAAATGTAAATACATGCATTGGAATGGCGATTTTTTTTTCCTCTAATGCTGTGAGGGAAAAGTAGGCTCATCCTTTTTTTTTGCACATTTTTATTGTTCTGTGTAAATGTAATTTGTTAATCCTGTGAAATTTGTCATAGATAAATTTGCTTGGATTATCTTGTCACCACCGTATCTGCATTCTTTTGTTCATTGCTTATTCATAATTTAACAGTCTGGCAGTGAGCCTTTTTGGGATGCTCACAAAAGATATATGACCTCTACCAGCTGCTACTATAACCTGCAGAATGCACAGCAAGACATTAGAAACGTGAGGATTCCTCTACTGATTAAAGTGCTCTTCATTTAAACAGTCTGTTCATAAGAATCCCAGGAATCTTTGTGGATAGCAGTTTTGATTTTTCTTTTCTCACAAAATTAGTTCTAACATTTTTTTTTTCCCCCGAGTGGGAAAACTAACATTGAATCTTAAGATGGTGGTGCTTTGCTTTCAGATGGACTAATGGAAATTAAATCCCTCATTATATATGCATATGTATACATAAGTGTGCATGTGCATATACACATTTGCATATATCTCTACCTATCTCTACCTATGCATGTGTATATAGATGTATTTCCTGCAGTTTTACAGTGGGAGAAATTAGTGCCCGTGTGTGTTGTTTTAAAGCTAACTCTTCTATTAGGATATTTTTCAGCACATATTATTATCCAGTACTAATTTACAGAAGAGTTGTCTGATTTAACCCTGCTTTAGCCCCATCATCTTACAGAATGTATTGTGTAAATATTCGATATTATACAGTACACGAAAGACATTAAATAGAATGTTACTTGAAGTGTAACAACATTTTAGATTTTCATTATTCTCCTGACTCAGTTTAGCATATAAATTTTTTCCCCTTTTTACTTTTTTTTCTTCTTATCTGCAGATCAGCTTGTGAGTAATGGCTAGTTTTTTACCTCCCCTTTGTGCTGGCACATGATTATAGTTCAAAATAATTCATTGCTAATCCATGCAGTATTGGTTCATCTCCATCACTCTGTTTTGTGATTAGAGCCTCAGGCCTGTAAGAACATCCTTCTGCACAGTTTTCTATCCTGATTTTCTTTCACTGCAACCCATATTTTATACAGTCCCGTCATTACTATTCACCTACCAATCCTTTTGCATTTTTCAAAAATGTATCAATTACAAGAAATTAGTATTTTGCTGGGGTTATTTTTCAAGGGTTTATGAAAAAATACTTGTTTTCCACTGCAGCAAGTCTCCAGCAGTGGTGTATATAGGTCTTGGTTCATCTCAGCTGATGATGGAAATCTGACTTGAGTTTCTCATTTTTCCCTAGCAGTCTGAATTTCCTGTGTACTTATTTACATTAGGTGCCTCAAGAAGTCCAGGATCTTAAAAAGAAACACCGTGTCTTTTTGAAACCGACTGTAGTAGAACAGTAATTACAGTCTTGTCATTTTTAACACAACGTTTCAAACAGAGCTGGTGTAAACTAAAGGTGACGGAGGAACTTTAAAAATATATAGGGCCTGATCCTACTATGATCACTCTGGTTGAAGTCACTGCTTATTGGGTCAGATATGAACTGATATGACAGTAGAGCTGGGCTTATATGATATAATGATACCGTACCTTGATCAGATTTAAATTTAATATTTCCAGATTGTGAAGCAAATCCATCATTTTATTTCACATCAAATAATGCTAGTTTTATGAGAAGGTCATCTAAAAGATTTTTCAGGACTTTGTTTCAGCATTGAGTAGTCCTGTGTTCCTTTTAATAATTACTTTCATCTCATTGTAGCCGTGTGTTTGAAAGTGTAGGTCAATAAGGATGATCGCATTCAGAATTTCATGATCTGTGTAGTGGAACAAATTGAAAGCAAAGCCTGTATCAATCACTGTGAAGGGAGGGTTAATTGTTACTGCTTCTCAAGCCTCTGGACAGATAAACCAGTAATGAAATACTTATTGCTCTGATATGTGAATGGTTAAGGATGAAACAATGGAAACAGAAGCAGTCTTCAAAGATAACCAAAAAAAAAGCAAAGAAAAAAGAATAATCTGGACTAAAGTAAGCTACTGTGTATGCGGTGTATTAACATTTTTTAAGTAATTTTTTTTCATCTAATATAGCCTTCTAGTAATGATGTAAGACAGCAGAATGGATTAGGTTTCTAAAGTGAATATAAAATATGAATTTAAAAGCTTTTATTATGCAAACAATTTAAAATGGTTTACATGATATCTGGACCTTAGGTAAAAGTAACATTTCTAGCATTAAGTGTTTTCTTTTCTTTTCTTTTTTTTTTCATTTGTGGTACCGTTAAGTGGTTTTTTTTTTCCTTTCTTTAAAAGCACAGCTGTATTTACCAAATCGAGTATGTTTTGTTTTCTTGTGAAGTCGTTTTAAAGCATTTTGTCTACAGCCAACCAGGGTTCTAACGGAGTGTTTAAAGATAGAAGCAGCAAAATAAATATGAGTGCAAAAACAAATTATGATATTACAGTAAACATTTAACTATTTCTAGAAAGTGAACTTAACATTTTAAACATCTGTTAGTTACTTATATGTTGAAATATATGCAAAAATATTTAGCCAAATTGAAGTCTTAGGCCCATGACAATCATCTCAACACAGTGGGTAGTTTTGAAAATTAATGAGAATGATAATACTGTAAAGACTGTTCCAGAGTTTGCCCAAATTCATTATCTAAGACTCTTGTTAAGAACATCTCAAAGAATTTTAACCAGGAAAATATATTAATGGTTCAAAAGCATTTTTCAAAACGGTGATTTATAAAAGTATAATGGAATTATATATGCAAGAGCTATAGTTAGAAACACAAATAACACAGGAGCAGCACATTATGAAGGAACATTTTCCAATAGCTAAGGTCCTTGGCTTTGATTTTGTCCATAGGTGTCAAGCTTTCCTTACCAATTTATATTTTGGGACGGAGGAAATGAAAAAGTGAAGGCAACTTACAAAAAAATATATTTTTGACTCTTTGTTAGTTACTTAATGAGGCCTATAGCTGCTTAAAAGCTAAGCAAAGTAATTAATAATTTTAGAACTGGTGTAAAAGTCTTTTAGACAATCAAAAAGCACTTTTAGGAGGAAGGGTGATGAGACACATCTTTAGATTTCTCTTCAGAATGTTAAGAATTTCCTGTTGCCTGTTTCCTGATGGGATTGACGCAGCTGTGTATCATATGGAATGAAAGAGGAACCGAGTGCCTGACTTTGTTTTATGCAAGTCCTTTATTTAAGAAAATGTATGTGTTGATTTTGCCTTTTTTTTTAAACAGATCACTCATGTGAATGCTGTACACAAAATTATCCAAGTGGGAGCTAATTATAATTAATTTAGCTATTTTCTAAGGCACATAAAATTTTGGAAACTAAAGTATATTGGTTAAGAATATTTTTTTTCTTTCTTTTTTTTCTGTGTGCAATGAAAAAGAAAGGAGAATGCTTGAAAGATTACTATGTCATTTCCATTTGTATTTTCAGAAGTCATTGATACATAGAAGCATGTGTGAGTATGTGTATGTGCATGTGTAATTGTTGGAAAACAAATCAGTTTGAAGAGTTTCTTACTCATTTTGGCTGTTGTGCAATCTGTAGCACATCTACAAAACAGTTTTCATGGGAGATGTGAATGCAAAATAGAGAGGAACGGGAGGATCCAAAATAATTTTTAAACAGTAATTTTGATCTAGAGTGTCCCACTTTATGGGCTGATTCTTTGAAGAGAATTCAGGATTGGAAACTGTATTAATTATTTTTTTCTGTAATTTCTTTCTATGGTGAGAGGTAGCTTAGCAGAAGATGGCTAACCTGGTTAACTGGTCTGGGAATGGGTGAGGAAAAGGAGACGCAGGTCTGTAGCAGTGGGTCCACCCTTCCACTTGTAGTCCAGTTCCTGGTAGAGTCAGGACCTGTGTCGCATAAAGTTGCGTAATGCTCAGTTCCAGTTGGTATTCATACTACCTCAGTCAGCATTAACTTCTGCTCAGAAGGCTGCATAAGGCAAATTCGGTTGCCTTGGGCATTGCAGTCACGTGAATAAAGCAGCTTCTTAGCATCATACTGTAGCCCTATGCTATGAAAGCAGAAGCAAGCACAAACGCAGAGTGCATTGCAGCGACGGGTAGTCAGTCGTGCTAAGGGCATGATAAAAGGCAGAGCAGAGGCATATGTGACCAAGCGGGGTGATCCCATTGGGTTGCTTCTGAGGCTGTGTCTCCGTGCAAGATACGGACTTCTCAATCATTATGCGAATTGCACTTTAGATCTTAAGGTTTGATTCTCTCAACCTGTCAATCAGCTGTGAAAACAGTTGACCATGTCCCTCTTCTTTTTGCCCTGCGACTTCTTGGCAAACGTCCTCTTTCTGCCATCCTTGGATACTTTGATCACTTCTTCAGTGCATCCTTTGGAGGATCTTTCTCATTCACTATCCAGCTTTGTGTGGGAGTTCTGCAACGTGTTGTCTCTCAGCCGCCCCCTTTTTTTTCCTCATTCTGCTCTTCATCTTTGCATAATCTTATATAGAAACACAATTCAAGTATCATCTCTTTGCAGATGATTCATAGGCTCATGGTATTTCTATCTCAATGAAAATGTAGTCTTGCTTCTCTGTAATTTCCTCCTTTATTGCCTAAATTAGACTCCCTTACTCAAAACAGATCTCCTAGAGTTCTTTACAAGCCCTCCATCTACTTTTTGGGGTAACACTGCCATATTGCCTGTTAAGATGGGTCCGTAATTTGGCAACTTCACTGATACAGACCTCTCTCTCATAGCTTAGCAATTAAAAAGGCAAGCAGAGTATTTGATATTAGTAGGAAAGAAAGAGAAAAAACAAACAGAAGACGTGAATATTGATATAATTATGCCAGTCCATAAATCCACAGTGTGTGCAGTCTATATATTGTGTGTACTTTTGTTATCATAATTTCAAAAAAGATACTGTAGTTTGAGAGAAGGGCATGAAGGCTGATGAGTTATACGGAAGGAGTTTTGTCAGAGGAAAAGTTAAATAAAGTAAAATACTTCGTCTTGGAAAAGAGGTGACTGAGAGGAATCGGCCATAACATCATGCAAGGCCGCAAGAAGACAATCAGGGAACAATTATTTATTAACTCTAATATTATGAGAACAAGGAAACATCCTGTGTAATTCTCAGGAAACAGTTTTAAAACATTTAACAGAAGGTGTTTTTTTTTGGTTTTGTTGTTTTGGAGGCTTTTTTGTGTGCTCCCCCTCTCCCCCCCCCAACATAACATGCAGTTGAACAGTGGAATTCCTTGCCAAGGGTGTTTCAGAGGTCAAAATATGAAAATGGATCAAGCATTACTCTATTATGTCTCTGATGAGCTATTAAATGTGATGGTGATGATGCAACTCAGCTTCAGGAAGTTTTTACACAGCTGACTGCTGGATGCTGACATGGGATATCATGGAAAGGAATACTCTTTCTGTGCTATATTTTTTTTACTGACCTAGTATAACTGTTCTGTTTTGTTCTTAAGTTCTTTCTGTTCAGACTACATCTAAGTCTTGCAGGCTTTTTCTGCCTAACATGCCTGCTGTATGTGTTTTCCTGCCTACTCTTCAGTTAAATGCTCATCCTCACTACCACTGAGGATTAATTTTTTTCCACTCATATCTGTTCAGAGTTCTCTTACAGAGATCATTTGCAGAGTGACAGACTGTCGCTCTGACCGTGTCTTTTTGTAAGGGTAATGGTTTTAAACTGAAGGAGGGTAGATTTCGATTAGAGATTAGGAAGAAATTCTTTCCTCTGAGGGTGGTGAGGTACTGGAACGGGTTGCCCAGAGAAGTTGTGGATGCCTCATCTCTGGAAGTGTTCAAGGCCAGGTTGGATGGGGCTTTGAGCAACCTGGTCTAGTGGGAGGTGTCCCTGCCTCTGGCAGGGGGGCTGGAACTCTATGATCTTCAAGGTCCCTTCCAACCTAAACCATTCTATCGTTCTGTATCCCAATTTGCCTTCCTTCTCTGGTGCGTGAAATATTAGTAAATTGCCCTAAGTGCAAAACCTTCTTCACCCATCTTACCGTTTCTCTTTGTCAAGGTTTTCCTTCAAGTTATAAGACCAGCCCTGTTGTCCGATTACTGTATTTGCAAACGCGCATTTGTTTGATAGCTTGTGCTCGAACTAGTACTCCTTCATAACCTCACCTCTTGAGTTCATCTCTCTTCCCAAGACGTTTCTTACCTGAAATGCCTACAAAAGCATGACACCATCAAGCTACTTCTAACAAGATATCACTTCTCGTGTTGCTAGCTGCTGTTTCCTTATTGCTTCAAAATAGTTTCCCTTCTTTTATCTGATACTCGCACGGTTAGATTTTGGGGAGTATGGAGGGTTTTTGTCCATTGTCATTTGGTTACCTAGTGGATGAGTTTGTACTGCAGTTATGCTGCTAATCTGAATATTTTTGTCAATAAAAAAAATATTTCATGTATTACCAGTCTTTACTTTTCTACGTGTTCAGTTGATCTGGGATACTGAATGCCTGTAAGAGGAAGTGATGTCTTTTAAGTGGGCTGGCGTGTGAAAAGCTTTTATGAATTTCAGAGGAGATGGGACAAATTAGTGGCTGAGAAATCCACTGAATGTTACTAAGTATGTATCTGTCTGAGGAAGTGCCTGCACTGAAAATTGGAGACTGGGAGTGCATATCGTATATGCTGTCACTGTTTTTATGTTGCTCCTTGCAACTGCTTTTGGGGATTACTGGAGATGGGATACAGGAAAAACTGTTCTGCCCCAGTATGGCTGCTCTTACATTGTTGTACAGGATATTTCTGGAAGCTGTAGCAATTCTCTTTGGTGATTCTCTTTGTTAGAAAACTGTTGGGGAAAATGGCCTCAGCTAAGTAGTTTTGGCTAGTATTATTTTCAGCATATTTCATGAATGGATATGAGATGTGTCGCAGCTTAATTACACTGCTTCACAATGTATTTTTGTCTAATCTTGATATGACTAAGAAAGACCTTACTGGGACTGTATGGACAAGGTGTCATACCATACGATGCCTTTAAAAAAAAGAGGAAGAGTCCCTGCTTTGAAGAGTTCATAATTTTAATTGCTGTTTCTTTTTCATTTGTTGGAAAGGGTTTTCTGTAACATAGTAGTTAATTTTACACTCATATTTGAAGTTTGATTTTATTTTTTTTTTTACCATCAAGCAAAGTGCATACTAAACAGGCTGAATTCAGAAAAAATAAATGCTTGGATATTATTTTGCTTGGTGAAACCCCAATGGCATAAAATTAATTGTGGTGATGACTTGAACATTGCAATGAACATGTGTGAATGTCAGTGTGTATTATACTTTTGAACTGGGATGCAATCTGTTTTATGCATGCTCTCAGTAAACAAAAACAACTAGTAGTGATATGGACATTAGTTTAAAGTTCTTATAGTTGAAGTATAAATTGATAACTTTTGTCAAAGGTACCAGTCCCCATATAATTCCTGTATTATGTAATTATTGGAGAAAGAACTGATTCATAACAGCTGTTTTCATAAATATGCAAGTTTGCATACTAGCAGAGATAGGTTATCATGTGTATAAATTTAATTAATTATATACACAAGTAATTTGAAGTCACATTTTGCTGTTGCATCAATGTAGACTTGGCACTATTAGAAAGGCTTCAGATTTACTGAGGTAGCAGCAGGTGTACAGTTTGCACTTTGTAAGTTCTAGCTTGAAATAATTCCTCTTGTGTTGACTTGTTTAAGCAAGGAGAAGGGAAAAAGAAATTGATTGTGGAATAATGTTCATCAGAAGGTTGATATGCATACCTGACTGTATAATGAAGATCTGATAAGCAGATCTTCTATCAGAAGGAGAGATTTGGAGAGTTCCAGGATGGAAAATTGAAACTCGGATGGCGAGATTTCCTAGGACCTTGACAGGGAAAATGGTGCTGGTGTTCTCGAAAAACGTTGTACTAATATCACTGTGTAGACTTATGAATGAGCTAAGTACAACTCAGAAGCCTAAAGAGATTTTTTGGAAGGAGAATGAAAGGAAGCTTGATTTGTTCCACAGCATATTTAGAAAGAGGAGGAAAAAGCCTGATTTATTTCAGGTTTGAATGTGCATCACAGTCTTGAACAGGACCTGTGTTTACCATATGATGTCATGAGAGGCTTAGGCTATGACTTGCTTCACATCACAGAATAGCTGAGGTTGGCAGGGACCTCTGGAGATCATCTAGTCCAATCCCCTCTGCTGAAGCAGGTTCAGCTAGAGCAGGTTGTCCAGGACTGTGTCCAGTTAGGTTTTGAATATCTCCATGAATGGAGATTCCACAATGTCCCTGACCAGCCTGTAGTGTTTGACTACCTCATGACAAAATATTTAAGTGGAGTTTCCTGCGTTCCAGTTTGTGTCTTTGTCTCTTCTCCTACAACTGTGCACCTCTAGAAAGGGTCTGACTCCATCTTCTTTGTAACATTCCGCTAGATAGCTGTAGACAGAAATGAGAGCTCTCTTTGACCTACTGTTCTTACGGCTGAACAAGCCCATTTCTCTCAGCCTCTCCTGGTGCATTATGTAATGCAGTCCTCTATGTAGCTTGGTGGCTTTCTGCAGTGGTTTGCTCCAGTATGTCTCTGTATTTGTTGTAATGGAGAGCCCCAAAGTGGACTTCGTACTCCTGATGCAATCTCACAAGTGTTGGAAAGAGAGGGGCACCTGCTGCCTACAGTCTAGTTAATATAACTCAATAGGCAGTAGACTTTCTTTGCTGCAAGGCTGCACACTGATAAGGTCCACCACAGTCCTGAGATCTGAGGTTTCTAGTTGAGTAGACCAACTCTAAAATTGCAGAGCTTTCTAATGGGAAACACTAATTTTATGGATGTTAGTGGGATATCATCAATCTGAATGTGAACTTTGCAACAAAAATGTTGAGGGTGGGTCAGTAACAGCAGTGATTTTGGGTGACTGAACAAACCCTGATTAATGGATACGCCGCAGCACATCATAGAATAGTCGACCTTCAGCTATGATCAAGTTTTTTATATGGGATACTGAATATTGTGATTCAGGAGTTGTATATTGAGTTTAAGGAATGGAAGTTCACCTGCAATGAAGCAGTGGGAGTCAACATCTAGGACAGAAAGTTTGAATCACAGTCTTTTAAAATATTGGGGACCGTAATAGATACTAAGATTGTGGCTGTAGCACAGTCCATAGGTAATGAGCATCAGTTATTTTTTAGAGGGAAAAACACCAGGAAGTTACTAATCAGGAGTCTTGTTTTATATCCAAAATGATGCAAAACTATTCTGGGAACTGTGGAATCCTGTTTATTTTAATCAGAAATGGAAGCATGCTACAGACATTCATTAACATCAGTGGTTCAGGATGAAACAAGTGTCTGCATAATTTTTTTTAATTGGTCATAAGCTGTGCCTTGAGCATCAGTAGGTCTTCTGCTACTTGAGATTCTTCTATAGTTACTACATGTATATCCCTGTGTATTCTGGATGAAACCAAGGAAGTTGGTTCTATATTGCAGGCGATAGGTAATTCGACATCAGTGAGAATTTCTCAGATGTCCACTGTCACTGGATCTCGATAATGGAGATGCTGGAAATGGACACTTAACAGTAGGAAGAAGTTTTACTTCCATAAGAAATGGGTACATGAGAAAACTGCAGATAACTTTTAAAAACTCATGAAAGTTGCAGCTAGTGACATTTGGGTTAGCTATGTCTGATGTGTCTCTAAGAGATATGAGATGCTTCAAGAACAGAAGAAATAGGATTAAATGTTAAAATTTCCCTTCATGGTGCAAGAATTTTTTACATCACATTGGCAGTATAGAAATGTACAAAATAAATTGGAGTGGATGAATAATTTTTAACAACTGCTTCTGGACATTAAAAAAGAGCTCCTGTGAACATCCAGAACTTCAAAGCCTAATTTTTCAACCAGTGTTGCAGCTCATGTTGATGACTATTATTGACCTGGAAACAGTATTATTACAGGAAAAAAAGATCCTAGTTCTGTGGGAGCGGCAAGCTGCTGAAGAAAAGCTTACTGCTGAAATGGGCCACAGAGTCTCAAACATGTTTTGTAAGGGGAGCATTTTGTTCTTGAAGTGAATCATAAAGGATTACACTGGCTGCAGAACATGGAAGATCACTACTCACATAATTGGGCCGTGTTTTACTCTGCAGTCATATGATTTCACTTTTCAGCATAACACTCGGTTGCATGTCTGCTGGTTGTTTCTGTCCTTATAGTTGAAGCACAGTGCTTGTGTGTGGGAGGGCACAGGGCTGAAAAGAAAGAAATAAATTCTCAGGGCAGGCTGACCTTGGTGAATGAGGAAATGTCTTCATGAAGAAGAGACAGTGTTTACTAAGGGGCTGGACTTCTTCATTTGTGGAGCAGAGGATCCCAAATGGAATCCCTAGGGTGAAGAGTTACCACCTTCTAAGTAAAAGTATTACGGAGTATTACAGAGCTGTCCAGAGCTGCGCAGCTTTTTCTAGAAGGACCAGATCAGAGGTACTGAAATTTATCCCTTTAACCTGATGTCTGGGTTGAGGGTAGAAAGGGAAGTCTTTTGATCTACAGAAGGGAAGAAAGGAATGTTAGTCAGTGGGGGTAGCATTTTGCCTGGAAAGCTTTTTAGCCTCTGGGTGGCATTATTCAGGGCTGTATATGGTGTGGACACTTCTTGCTTCTCTTGATCCCATGAGCAAAGTATATCCAATGTGTCATGACAAAGGTGTGTCTGGCCAAGCAGTGAGAGTGCACGTGAGCTTCAGGTCAAAGCTCAGAGGCTGTGTGCCTGTCTCTTCGACAAGCTGGGGCACATGAGGTGACCAGTGTGGGGGTCTACTTATTGCTCTCCCTGTTCTTAAGGAACCCCAGACATGGACAAGGACAAGGCTGTAGGTCTCGTTGAATGATTTGGTGAACTTGATTGCTGTCCAAATATTGGATACTCTGATCCAAATATTGGATACTTTATTAATGAAAGTGAATATAGGAGGCAAGATCGGACTTACTACGTTTTATCACAGAAGTATTCATTTGTCAAAAAATGGAAACCAGGATTTGTAAACTACTGCCTGTTTCTCCATCAAAGCAGTTGGACAGAAGAAGGTGGGGATGGCTGACCAGGAGTTACTCTGGGAAGCAGGAGCAGGACAGAGTGCAAACAGGAGACCAGGCCTTGAACACTCATTGATGTCTGGCAGTTGGTTGTTTATAGATGATACATTTTGCTTTGGAAGGTAAAATATACTATAATCAGAAGCTGTAATAGGCACCTTTAAAAAGAAAAGAAAATTGGTGTGCTTTCATGCTTTTTATGATTTCATGCTTTTCACAAGTTTTAAGTGGGAGGGAGAAACCTGAACTCTCTTACAGGTGGACATGACAGGCCCAGCTCCCTGTTTGTAAATAAAAGTCTATTGTGCAGGGCAGCAGGCGATATAGTAGTAGTTTTATTTCATTTGTAGAATTATTTCACAACAGAGTGAACTAAAACAATAATGCAGTTTCACCTATGTAAATATCTTGTCTGAACAGGTATTTTTAATTGATTTCCTTAGTCAAATACGAGTGACCCATTGACCTCAATAGGATCAGATTTTATCCTTCTTTCACTGATAAACTTGGAAACATTGGACAGAGGAAGTAGGCTTAATTTAATAATAATAATCATCATCATCATCATCGGACATACTAGGAGTTGTTGATCTTTGCACTTCCTGTTGGAAACTATGAGATGGTGGCTGCAGGCGATGGCACAGAGCTCGTTAAACTGAGGCCTTCTTTAACAAAAGAATAGGTGTTTCAAAAAATCTTGGTATGGATTTAGAGAACACTGAAACTGCTTTATAGTATTTAAAATATGTGGAAGCTATCAAGCTGCTGGAAACTTTCTGCAAGAAACAATAGATTCATCATTAAAATGGCACTGCACAAACCACTTAATAAAGTGCTAATAAGATATTAAAAAGTGTGCCTTGTAATATTACCTGAGATATACCTCTCTTAATGAGATTGTTTTAAGATCAAATATTGACAGATACGTTTTTAACAGTGTTTGAAATTATGTCAAACTTGAAATTTATTGCCCCTGGAGAGCTCTTAAAAACTTTTTTCTAGCAAACTCTGTGTTAGTATAAAGTAATGGATTCTGAGAGATGAAATTTGAGTATTTAATCAAGAGGAAATCTCATTTTTGCATACGGCCAGCAGCTTTAAAACCATAGAATTTTGAATGCTTAGAACTGAGTTTTTACCTCTATGGTGTGAGTCAGTAAAAAAAGTAATTGTCACTGTACATTTCACCATGTCAGATTATTTAGGATAGCGTAATCAGCTGCTTTGCTGACACATGTAAGGTGTTAATTGATTTTATTTATTTGAGTTCTTATTGAACTATGGATCATTATTTGTCCATAGAGATAGCAAAACAATTAATCAAGAAAATTTAGTGCTGAAATAACGTAGTTAACATTTGGTAAAGTAGTACCACTTGTATAAAACTAAGGTAGAAAAGTAATGATAAAAACCTAAAATTATCACTCTTGATCAAAGAGAATCTATAAAAAATAGTTCACTGGCTGCCCTTTTACAACGTGAAGGTGATGAAATATTTGAAGCAGACTGTAGTTCTACATTTAGGAAAATATTGCTATAGTATCTGTGAACAAAACCCGTCAATTGCTTTGTGTTTAGTGCGCAGTTTTTAATTTCTCAAAAAACTTGCAACTCAGATATGTGTTTTCACATATTCAGGTTTTCTGGTTAAGACTAAATTAAGACGGATAAATATACATATATATTATACATACAAAAGATATATGTATATATATAAAAATAAAGGCAGTACTTGTGTAAGACATCCAGCTATTAGCAACAGCAAAGAAAAGTAGTAGTCAATCCATCACAAATAATTCCCTTCCCAGGAATCTCAAAGGTTCTCTTAGAGGGTGTGACTTCACGAGTGGGGAAGAGGTGTGTGGCAGAATGCACTGTAATGGAGTTATCAGTATTTACGCTGATTTTTCGTATTGGAAGGGTGTTCATTACTGCTGTAGTGATGAATTTACTGCTGTATGATGTAAAACAATTTGGCAGATGTGTTTTATATAGGTGAATTAATGTAAATCAGACCTAAATGATTTTTGAGATCTTACCTGTGCAGCAGAAATATACCAAAACTTTGTAAAGCTTTCAGTGGAAAATACTGGTTTAAAGACTAGAAGAAGAAACTTCAGGATGTCTGTTACTTGTGCAGAAATAAATAGATTGCTGCAGTGAAGTCAGTTAATTTATCTGAACTGATTAAAAGGGTGGAAATAATTAAATAGATTAAATAAAAAAAAGTTACTATTATAACAATTATCCTGGAAATTGAAATTAACTCCTGGAATATCTTCATTTCTTATCTGTAATAGTACCTAAAAAAATCTAATGGCAGTTCTAGTGTAAATGAGGTCAAATACTCATAGTGTCAGAGAAGGAGTTTATATATATTCACAAAAATAATTGGAGTAGCATTAGGGAAGGCCAGCTTGTCAGACATACTGAAAATTCTTACAAACCAAGGGGTTTGAGGGAAAATCTGTGCGACTCTTAACTAATCTTGCGCATAGATCAAAATCCAAGCCTATCCAGAGTGATTTGATTTGATCCGCTGATATTAAAATGTTGAAGAGAGCAGCAATACCTAGTGTTCTTCCATTTAAAGTGGATTCAATCGTAACAACAATGTCAAAATGATTGAAATTTGCATTTTCCAGGCTTTAGGATCGTACTGGGAATATCAGTGTGGATTAGTCATGAGCTCTCTTTTCTCTGGTAGAAAGTACTCAGAAGAAAAAGGTGTAAACTGTGAGTAATTTTCTGCCATTAGTTATATCCAAACAATTCCACTGGTGTTAATGAAGTTGCAGAGTGTAATTGAAAACAGAAATCGGCCCTCTGCTATTGAACTTTAATATGTATTCTGAAAATGTTTTCTAGGAAAAATAAATTAGTTCTACCCATAATTCAAGCAAAAGATGGGATTTGCTTAGCTTTAGGTTACAGTCTTGATGGGGTGAACTCTTTTTTGCCTCAAAGTTTTGTGATTATTTGATTAATACACTGGTGTTGATTTTCAGTTTATCAGTGAGATGCCCCCAAGAAGAAGTAAAATTGAAAAAATTGATTAATTGCTGCTTATAATTAAACACATAGAAATTAAAAAAGAATGGTATTGATATTTTATTTTATTTTAATGCTGGACTCCTGGGAGACAAGATTAATTGAAAGGAGAAAGAGAAACAAGCCCTTAAGGCTGGATAATGTATTGCTTTCAATTTCACTTGCTAGCATAAACAAAGCAAATGCTAAAGTTGGCCAAGAAATTGAAACTTGGGTTTACAGATATGTTTAAGTGAAAATCTTCAGTAGGTCCTAGTAAATGATATTAAAATTGCTAAGTGAAGCTTAGTATGCTACTTTAAAGCAAACAAATAATGTTCTCTATCAAACAATTATTTGAAGTTGCAGGGCAGTATTTTCAAAACTGCCAAAGTGGTTCAGGACCTTAAGTTTCATTTTCAGATATGATTTATGTACACAAACTTTAATCTTATTGAAAAGGACAAAGATGTGTCGGTGCTTAAGGGCCTGTTTTGAAAAATGGGACTTTGGTTTCCAAATCACCACTGTTTTTTAAATTGTTGTCCACTAGCAATAAAATGTCATTTGGGTTGTGTTTTTCATAGAAGAAAATTATGATAACACAGAACCTCATCTGTTTTCAGTAGAAGCTGGATTGAGTTCTTTATTTTTGCCAGAAAGGGATACTTTTGAAAGAAACAGGTAAATTCTCTGAAGATGTGAAAACCCGATCCCAGGCAGTGCAGTGAAAGGTATCGAGATTTCACATGCGAGCATTTAAAGCCTACTAACAATATGTGCAATGTGCAGATACTCTAGGCTGAATTTTAAAAACAGTTCTGTATTGTCATGTGTTTTTAGAAAAAATAATATTCAACATGCACTGGTGCATGCAGAAAGCTTTATTTTAGAATTTTTACACCACCATCTAGCCTTTTCTTTTTATTACTCTAGGTGTGTGGCACAGGTTTAATTTTGCTTGTGGTTAGGGAAATTGCTGAATGCCTCCCCAGAAAGCTGGCCGTCCTCCGAGGCGATTGAGACGTTCTATTCTGCCAGCTCCTAGGGGCAGGGAATCACTCTGCTGGCAGGAGCACCTGGCATTTGTCGTACAGGACTTTCCCCTATTGTGTTCAGGCCATGCCATGATCGCTTTAAATACTTCAGATTAATGTGTACCAGAAAAGGGAGAAAGAATCCCTGACAGGCAGTGTAGTATTAACAGAGCTTTGTGAAGCTGTACTAATGATTACTGAAGAGGTGGCTTTTCTCCTGTCATGACAGAGGTACAGTAATTCCATATTTGTACGTTCCTAATTGAATTTTACTTTGTAATGTATCTGGGAGCATCATTGCTGACCAATTCAGGCCTTCTTCAAAGCTCACAGAAGTCAATCAATGGAAAGACTCCCAGTGATTTCAAGTGATTTCGGATCATAGTCTTAGTCTAACTTTCTTAAAAACTCTCCTTCAGTGGTAGCTTTGATGTGTTTAATGTTATTAAGTAGGCTTGAAGAGTAATAAAATCAATACTTTTTACTTTGATTTTTGTCTGATGAATTATCAGGGTAGTCACTGTGCTTACTAGATAGTGCCTGTGAAATGGATCACATTACTTCACAGAAATAGAGAGTGATTTCTGAAGGTTAGGACAGCAAGATACTTTTCACATCATAGGCACAAGAAAAACTGTAAAAAAGTGGATTATCAGATAGGTTAGCAAGTATTTTGGTAGGAATTTCCAAAACATAATCTGTCCAGGTTGCATGTTGTACATCATCTTCAAGTGGCAACTGACTTTGGATAGATTTTGAAAAATTAATTCACATTGACTGAAAAGTTTTTTTTTGTTTTTTTTAAAAGTTTTTATTTTTTGTGAAGAAAGAAAGTTGAATTGGTCTAATCCTTAAGTATCTAGCTGATCGCTAGTTATTAATGTTTGGCCTGTCCCATAATACTACCATTAATGTATGTGAATTGCTCGAAGGATGTCCAGCATACTTCCCAGATTTAAGTACCTCTTTCAGTTCTGTATCTTGGGCTGACAGTCCCCCGTCAGTAAGTTTTTCTCTGTCTCTGTGGAGTGCAAAGGCACACACTGCCATGGGCACAGCTAGAGAAGATTTTCATTATGGATCTCTTAACGATGAGGTTACACGACACATTATTGCTCTGCCATTACCTTCTCTGTCCCTTCATCATTTCTTTTGATTTGCACAAAAGATACAGGAATTCCCCAAACACCATCGTATTCATTAGGGTCACATATATTTTAATCTCTTTGGTGGGAAAGCTTGTGCTTATTTTTGTCTTGACATCAGTAGATAGAGCCAGATTATTAGTTAGTGTTAAGTACGGTGGCTCCATTGGCTCCAGTGCTGTGTTGTCAGTTTACACAAGCTGAGTATCCAGCTGAGGATGTGCAGTGCAGCTAGGAAATCCCATCAAAAATCATTCCAGCTTTCCTCTTCTGCTTTTTCTGTTATCTTCTGTTTGTTTGTACACATGGTTTTATGCCTTAGATGCAAACCCCTGAACTTAATGTAGGTGCTAGAGCCAAACGTTTATATAATGTCTTCATATTAGTCACCAAAATAAGTCATTGCCAATAAGATGCTCAAGTCCTGTTAGAAGCTGGCCACTTATGTTTAGGTCATCTGATTTTTTTTCATCACTTGGGGCCTCCCACAGGTGAAATCGATATGAGACTGTTCTTTGGTTTCAATGAAAGCTAGGTAGCGCTGCCATTTCTGTAATTCCAAACTGTAGGCAGATACTGGAAGTCTGTTGTATGCAATCACATATAAGTATGTGAGCCTTAAAAAACATGGGATTTCTATTTCTGACATCTGATAAATGTTTGGTATGTAGTAAGATACAGAGAGAATTTTATCAGTGCCGACTATGCCTTGAACTTTTGCCCATTGCTTTCCTTGCTTTTCTTTGTTTTTTGTAAACAGCTATGATGTTCTTTGAAAAGCCAATTTTCTACCTGTTTGGCCTTTAGCTAAGCGCAGAATTGTCACAAAATTCTCTTTACTTTAGCACTGTTGGCCAAATAGCTACAAGTCCTGAGTAAGCATATTTCGTTGTTAACTTTAGTTATTAAAAATGTAATGACAGCGGTGTAAATTTGGTAGTTCCAAAAGACTGGGGTTTTGAGGCTTTTCTTTGAGCTCTGTGTTGGGGAAAATTCATTTGATCCCTCCTTTCTCTTGATGTGTAAACAATATATTACACACACACGCATATATATTTGAACCATAACAGAAATGATATTTTAATTCAAGTGTTTTCATAAGGTGAGCTTCACTCATATTAGCTGGAACATGTTAATAACTATTTTTGATCTCTTTGCTTTTGAAGAGTAAGACAGATTTGTTGAAACTTTCAGAAAGACTCTGATTCTATCTACGTTGGTCTAAGGAGGATGATAAATATAGTTTCCCCTTTTCTTAAGGAAAGCACCCACATTCCCTAGGAGGATGAGGAGTAGGAAGAGCCGGCCAGAACACCATGGGGGCATATATATCATGTCTTCAGAGCCTCAGTGATGTCACCATATGCTGACTTTGGTGTTTCTTTCTTTATGCACACTTGCAAAACAGTTGGCCAAGGGTAGCTCCAGGTAGGTAGAAAAAGAGGTGATTGATTGATTGTTTCCTTTTTTATGAAGAAGTTAAAAAAAAAATCATTCTAAAAGAGAATCACTTAGAAAATAGCAAGGCTGCAGTTATGAAAAATAACAAAGGTTAAATTTAGATAAGTGAAAATCCTGTTAGTCATAGAACTAACAAAGTTGTCATCATTGTTGGATTTTGGGCAGGAAAAGGGATGTTATTTAGGTTCTTTTGCTTCCTTTGTCTTCACACATTGTAAGCCCCTGTCCAAGACTGACCATTATATGCTTCTTTATTGCCAGCGCACTAAAGCATAGAGCTTGTTTAGTCTTTGGCTACTCCTGGATTATAAATGATTGGTAAAATAATAATAAAAAAGGAAAACAAACTTATGAATGACTGGCTCTAAATTGAGGTCTAAATTCAGATAGAATGAGTTTTTCATTTCAAAGTTACAGGGAGTTGACTGGTTTGGCAGAAATTTTGCTAGGAAGTGGGTTTGGATTTTGGTTTACTGCGATGGAAGTTACTAGGAATTGGAACTGGGCGTTCCTTGAGATGCAAATTTTTGCCAGGGGTTTTTGAGCTTGGCCATGGAAACCCAGGAGGCTTAGGTACTCATTGGCATTCCCACCCCTTTTTTGTGGAACTCTGTAATTAAGGGCCCATCAGTCTGGAGTGGCTGATCGGAGAAACAGAGGGTTCTTTCTTAAGTGGAAATATGCTTTCTCTGACTCAGATCTACCCTCTGGATCTCATTCTGAGTTGTCTGGAGTGTCAAGTTCAGTTAATTGTATATTCCTGGTGAGTAGGAAAACTGGAAAAAACCTCTTGCTTTTGGTTTGTTGTTTCGTATTTTCTGAGGCTTGGATGGTTTTGTCTTGAACTCCAAGAAAGCTGCTATAAAAGTTGAATCGGTAGCTTGAAAAATGCGAGTTATTATTGACTGGCAGGATTGGGTTCAGCATAAACAATTGGTCTGAAAGGAAGATCTGACTCACAGAAACCAAATTTACAGGTTAAAAAAACCCCAACAAACATTGTGCGGATTTGATTGAGCTTTACCTCAGTTAAAAAAATAATGAAGAGCTGCATGTTAAATTTTCTACAATGTCATGAATTATAATACTGAATCCAGTGTCATTAAATTGTAGTTTTTTGTTTCTTGTCAGCTACAACAATTTCAGCAGAGCACAGTCCGTGTGAAAGTATGAATAAAATTCAGGGAGTAGCATCAAGGACTTCTGAGCTAAGGAAACTGAGTTTGGCAGTACTAATTTGTATTAAAGTTGTTGTTGCATGACAGCAGGAAAAAGATTTAATGCTTGCCACCTGAATCAAGCCATGGAACATTGGTTTCTATAACTGCCATGAATTTGAATCAAGGCCAATATCTCTAAATTTGAAATAAACTGATACTCTGTCTTGAAAGAAGATACAGGCCACTTATGTTGCGGAAGGTATTTAGAAAATGTATTTCAATTTAATTTTTAGCAGTATATATCTTTCAAATTTTTAGGCACTTTAGCACTGGGCTTTTTGGCTTTTTTTTCTATATTCCAGCAAGTATGCAGCCTTTCAGTCATTCATTTATCAACATCCAGTCTTGAACTAATACTGATTTGCACAAGACCACAGACGCTGGTTTTACTCCCACTATCACTATGCAGCCGTTTACCTTAATATGAAAGTAATTTTTCTTTTGTATATAACTGCATTAATGGAGAAAATCAGATTTCAAGCCAAGTGGTCACACTATGAAGCTTTAAAGTCATCAGATACAAAGCTTGTATAGTGAGCCTAGTGTAAAAATACTGCCTTTCCAATAGCATATAGTGTGATGATACATTTCTTTCTAAAGGATCCCCAAGTGCTTTAGAACAAGCAGGCCAAATTCAGGATTTTTTTTTTGCTTCTCTTCAGAAAACAGGCAGGAACCATATGAGATTCTTTCCTATATCTGGACTGGCTTTGAACCTCCGTATACATACCATACATTTACCCACAGGGATTATTTATTGTAACAAGAATAATGTGAATATTTACGTAGTGTCTGGGAATAGTGAATCAGAACCCTTCATTCTTAATTGTGAAGTCCTTCCATGGCTGAGTGCACAAGATCGTGTGAAGCTTCAGGACTGGAGGTGTGAGGACTAAGTAGCAACACTGGAACCCAGCTGCTTGCTTTCTGCACATGCCCTCTTAGGAGTAGTTTCTGTTTTTCAGTGGGTACAGAAGGTCCTCATAATTGATCCATTACATGGGAATAACTTAATCCACCATTGTAATTCAGCCATCTAGATTGAAACGTAGCAGCTGTTTCATAGCACGTAGGAGCAATACACAAAAATCTTGTGATGGAAGGGAAAAAAGACACGGTATGCATCTGGAAGTGCCCAGGAAACTTGTAGAGGTAGAAGGCAGCTATTCCGCTCAAGTTATTTGATGTCTTTGTTGTCATATAACATACTTTCTTGGGTTGTCTTTCATGTCCCTGATGGAGCCCTGAGGATATCCTCCATTTCAACCCTGTTTTTAACCTCTCGCTATGCTCAAAGACACAGCCTCTCCTCAGTGAGGAGGATGGGATTCTCTTCAGAGCCTATCAGTGCTGCTCCTTAATCGGCTGAAGTGGTGTCTGCACGATAACAAGAGGTGCTAGTCTCACCCCAGGTTGTGCCAGCTTGGGAAACTATAGAGAGGCTGGAAATTTAACCCAGATCTGTGGCATGGTAATACAGAGCATTACCTTTAGGCTAGCAGGGCTAGCTACAGTCCATAGTTGAAATTTAAAGTGATTTTAGAAAATGCATTCAATTTGAAATGCCCCAAGGTTCCTATCATTTGTGAAGCTGCATCTCTTTCAAAATATTATGAGCGACATTGGATTTTTGCTTTTGGTGGATACATTAGAAATATGAAGAATGATAAACTATGGGGGCGACTAGTTGCAGAAGAATATAAAGGAAAACTTGCACTGTCAAGTGTTACTGCCGTCATTTAAGTGGCTGAGTAACATTAAGGCTGGGGACAACTGCTGTTATTGAGGTTATGCCAGAGACTTTGTGAAACAAAACCAGGTAGTTCATAATTTATACATTCTTTTTCTTTGGTTTAAAGGGTGCGGAAGGTAAACATCCTTTTCAGTGTTGTCTGTCCACTGAGCATGAAAGCTGTTTTTCATAGTTACATGTCTATGTTTGTCTAGCAGTTTTTCTTTCCTTTACACACTTGCTGTCTTTAGTGTGTAGTGCTAGTGCATTCTAGTGAGTTGCAACACTTAAAATTATATATAGTATATATTAACAAAACATATAAGTACACAATATTATTTCTTAACTTTCATAGTATTGTGTACCCCCTTCTAGTATCAAATGTCTGTATTCCACAATGTATTTAAATTTTGAGGGGAAATAATAATTTTAAGAAGGCTGAATAACTAGAAGACAGAATAGTCAATTTTTTTGTTGTTTTATTTTGTTTGGGTTTTTTTTTCCTCCACAGCAACACAAAAACAATGGCTAAGAAGCATTCAGAAACACTTCCCTGTTTAGCAATCCTGCCTGCAGCTGATAATCTTACATTATTTTGACATTTAAAACTCTTGGTTTTGGACTACTACTCTGAAGTATTTTAACATGATTTCCTTCAAAAGCAGTCCCACTTTTTTCCCTTTCATACTTTAATGCACTTTAATAAGCGTATGGCACAGCAGTTGCAGCAGACAACTGGCTAGCATTGTGCATTCAATGCATGCTGTTGCTTTCTTAAAGCAAAGACTTCTCTTCAAAAATCTATTATCATAAAGCAGCTGATTGCCTTTCCTGGGATAATTTAATTTATTTTGTAGAGTCAAAGGGTAGAAGGCGCAGGTGAAAAGGTGCTTTCCTTGACTGCCAGTGCCACAAGCTCAACCTGGAATTTGAAAGTCTAGCTATGTTCTTTCTGGTTCATGGATCGCCAACAATGAGGATCCCACAGCTGGAACTTAGCTACCAATTCTGCTGATGCACGAGCCAGAACAGAATCCAGTGTACTCTCCCATAGCTGTGCTGACTCTGTAAAAGAAAAATAAAAAGTAGAAAAACATTTTTTCCCATTAAAGCAATGCTGGTCGCTTTCAGAGAATGTAATAAGATGGTACCATGTTTAAAGAAATCTGTTAATATTTTTCCTTTTAAGTGGTGGTAAGAGTTGCATCTCTTCCTGTCATTAGTGCATTTGGAGAAATGGATTAAAGTAATAGATACACCTTGATATACTGTTAAAGATCTGTTGGGACCAGGTTTCCCTTCTTTCCACAGCACAAGACTTGGATCCCAGTTCCAAATTACTTGTGAAAAGCCAGGGGTGTCCCAAAGCCTACCTTCTGGCAGAACATGCTCCAGAGGTATTTCTACAGAAAAGATTATAGAAACTAGGTGTTTCCTATTTTAATTTCTGTGGAAAGAATAAAGGTTCACAGTGCCTGTTCAGTCTCCCAGTTCTCATTACTCTAAGCGTTTCTACCCATTGTTGTTGCTTGTACTTTCTTCAGAGTAAATGTTTTTGTTTAACTTGCAGGATTTTTAATATTGACTGTAGCATGTGGAATCTAGGTGTCCAAATAATCCAAAAACAAAATCAAGGAAAAACTGAAACAAAACACCACCACCGCCCCCTCCCAAGCAAACAGCATTTTTTTGAGAACTATAAGGCATTTGTCTACTTGAAACATGGTATGTTTATGGCAGAATATGTTGCAGCCAGTGTACTAATTAGTATGTATGCAGGAAAAAAATGTACATGTGTTTATTATGGGTGGTAAGGTGACATCCTTATGTTCTATGTATTATTTTATTACACGTATGTATATACACAAATGACCAACATCTCAGTCCAATAATAACCTCCAATAACATGTCCAACCTGAAAGTGTCTGTGTCTATATTTACAGAACACAGAAGTTTATATACATTATGTGTTGTTACTTGCGGTTGTGACAGCGGTTGGAACTTCGCAGTTCAAACAAGCCGTGTACATATAACTTTGCATATGTAGTATATATTTCTATACTGATTACATTTGACACTTTCTCTGATCCAATGACGTCTTTGTTAAGGCTGGGTTTAGCATTCCGGCTACATAACCATCTTTAAAACAAATAGCATTTTTAAAAGTACTTGCAAAGTGCTTTCTTTTCCTCCTCCAAATATAGCAATCTTCTTTTTTTCTCACTCCCAGAGTTAAAATTTTCTGACACCCAAAATGGCAAGAACAAGACTTTGGCTAATTATAGCTCTGCTGTATAGAAAGATGGCACAGTTCTAAAGTTCGATGTCTTGAAGCTCTTCAGGGCTAAACTCAGAATGTTTAATACCATTGTAAAAGAAGTAGTTAAATTTAGAGGTGTTTATTCTTTTTTTTTTTTTATGGGTGGAATGATCTAAAATATGCTTCCAATATTTTTTTTAAACTTTCCAGTATTTTCAAAATTAATTTTAGGTAGCATAATGTAATTTCCTGTAGAAAACTATGGGAGCTTGGTGGAATGCTCTAATAGTCTAACATATTCTGATATAAAAGTTTTATTAATTATAATTTCATCAGTTGTCTTGGGATAACTCCCAAGCTTTGCTCCTCATAAAAGGAGTTCTTGTTCCTGAATCATGCTGATGATACTTTCAAGCAATTTTACCTTATTATGCCTTCCCTTTATATCCACACCTGTGAGATAGCCTAGATAGTAAAGATAGATTCCCATTCTGCTTAAAGTACAGTTTCACACAGCGAGAATTCAGAGTATTTGCAGAAACAAAAGTTATTGTCAGTACATGTATTTATTCTGTTGAGAACTTTCACGTTTCGTTTCTTCTGTACTTGATTTTTCCCTTTCCTGTGTTTAATTGGGAGTGATGATACGTAATAGCCATACTAAAAGATACAGCATTTGGTAACAGTGCAGTATTCTAGCCTCGACCAGGCTGTAGTGTGGAAAAGCAGGTCTTTGGAGTAGATAAGGTTTCATTTTTTGTAAGATGCAGAAGTGAATGAGGGGTGCATTTATGTTTTACACCTTGGCCAAATAGTGGACTCCTCTGTGATGTAACCTATTAAGCTGAAGAAGCTTTTCTGTGTAACTGCCCTGCGGTGCTGAAAGTAAGTTATGAATGCTGTACTGTTTAAGAGCAGAAAGGTTTGCCTGGAAGAGAGCGGTGTGCCTGGGCCCCCTGCTATTGAGAAGATGCCAGTCAGAAATGAAAACGTCTTTCATGAAACTATAGCGAACTTCCCTGTGATACAGTACAATAATGCAAGGAATTTTTAGTCAAAACCTGTAAAAGTAAGTATAATACCTTGGAAATGGCAAAGAAGTACTTGCTTATAAGGGACTATTTTAAGAGGTCACTGCCAAAAGTATGCGTAGTTTTGACACAGTTTTAGAAGTGACAGGATTGAGGAGTTTAAGCCATTCCCCCTCCACACCCCCCCGCTCTTTGAGATCTCCAGTTTCTTTTGCCTTTTGGTTACAACTACAAAAGATGTCTTCTGAGAAAAATGCTTTCTGCATGACATCAGAATAAAGGAATGTTCCACACTATTCAGCATGCTTAGAAGTACTGGTTGACTGAAATAACATTACATTTTAAATGAATGCTGAACAGAAGGCCGGTTAAGGGAGAAAACAGAGCAGATCATGCTTTTGCAAACGTTTATCTTTAAGAAACATTGATTTATTGGACTTTATAAAAATGTTTTCTTTAAAATAATAAAATTATGCTGTGTATAACAGCACAGTAAAATAAAGAGAACTGCTGTGTTGTCATGTGATAGAATGCATGTAGCCACATGTAAAAACTGAAACATTTGGAATCAGAACATAAAAATACATACGTATAGAAAAGTTAAGACATTACTATAGATAAGAAAAAGCTGTAGGAAATGTATTTGCTTTTTGTAAAAAGTCTCAGGGTTTTTTCATTGTCAATTGTTACTTTTTATTTTGCCTGACTTCAATTTATTTTTCATATAGTATTAACAACAAAAGCTAATTATTCTCACAACTCATGCATTTATAAAAGTGTTTATTTTTATTGAGCAATAACAAATACATTATTCTTTGACATACTGTAAATTTCATTGGCACTTGGGACAGTCAAAGAAAGAATTGGAACACTTAAAAATAGCGAAAGAAAAGGTAGAGCTTAAGCACATATATTCTAAACAAAGAAAGTATACATAACAAACAGTAGTGATACTAGTAATTGTTTTGAATTAAGAATTGTATCGGTTATAAACGTAGGGGCTTCATTGTCCAGAATCATGAGAGTGTTAATGTAATTACTGCTTGTACTGTTAATGAATAATTACTCATTATAGATCAATGGATCTCTTTCCTTGTTGCAGAGAAAAGGAGGTTTAAAGTGCACTTCAGTTCGTAGGTGAGAAGGACAACTTAACTTTACATGATCGGACAGTAAATGCTTTCATATCAAACCAATGGTGCATTGCTGTGAAAACCTACATTAATTTATAGGGCAGAACAGTGGTCCAAACTCTGGCCTTGAGAGCTTGTGGTGGCAGAAATTTCACAAATAGAGGTATCAGCCATATCCTCCTGCCAGTCCCTGTCATCAGTGAGACTTTCTTGCAGCGCAGCTGTGTTACATGGGTCCTGGCCATATGCTGTGGGTGTCATCTAGGTTTTAGTGTTGGTTATTTGAGTCCCCTTAAATTTAGATTTCTATTTAATAAACTAAGACCACTCTAGAATCCGTAATCTAAGCAGAGAAATGAGAGCACGTTCCCAAAGCGGCAGCGTTAGCTTGAAGAAGAACAAGCAAGGCTGTCAGAGCAGTAGGCTTCAGGGAGACACTCTCATACCCTCCTGGGAGCAAGCTGCCTGCTCTGGACCTCTTTCACCCTGCACCCTCGGAGTAGGAGCCCAGGGGAGCTGGGGAAGAGCTCAACCCAGGTGTCCAATAACCTGAGTAACGGCAGAGCTGCAGCACTGACAGGAACCAGGGAATTACAGATTGTTTTTCAGAAATGCGAGTTTCCATGTAGGTTTGCCCAGTTCTGTAGAGTAAACATTTGTGGGAAGAGCATGTGTGTTTTTATAAAGTTTGTGGAAGAAGAAGGGAGGAACAGGAGACCAAGAATTGCCTGATAAGGGTTGCTACAATATTGCCAACTCTGATCTAATTATGAGTTAATGAGACTTGATGTTTTACTTGAAATCCCCTGGCATTGTGTGCTTGTGTATTTATTTTAGCCCTTCTTTAACGAGACTGAAAACCTTATAGGCTCAGAACCAAGAAGACTTATACCTTGAAATTTATTGTTTTTATTACTATTTTATTATTTTAATTATGCATCTCATAAGATTTTTATTGCTGCAGTTGTCAGCCCTTCTACACTGGGTACCTATTCAAATAAACCATACAATGTCCCCCACCAAATGAGACACCACCCATTTTTGCATCTTACAGCATGAGAAGCATCACAATGCATGAGAAGCAAAACAGAGGCAGGGGACATACTGTCCTCTGGATGGACTCTCTGCAGCAAGTCACATCTGCACAACAGAATATTTTGCATAGAAGAGTTTTGCTGTCTGTTTTCTTTTTACCATCATCTGTATGAATAATGAAGTTGCATTTGATACAGTCAGAGAGTTATTTGGGGAGATACCTAGAATATACTTGAGGTGAAAAAATGAAGAAAAAAATTATATTGTTAGTTTTAACTTTGCATTTTGGAAATAAATACTAAAGTAGTGAGGATAGCACCATCAGGCAGACAGCAGGTGGGCCAAGCAGCAGGAGGGAAATGATACTTGCCGCACCTGCTCTGAACACTTTAAAAAAAAAAAAAAAACAGAAAGGAAGAAAATTTGGTAATTCCTGCATGACACCTACATTTATTCTGGTGTTTCATTTCTGTATTATCTTAGTTCATCTTAAAATATGTGGGAGGGAGATCTGGAGATTTCAGACCACTTTATACTGCGTGGATTTATGTGTATACATATATTCTTATAAGTATCACCATACTACCTGAACTGTAGTGTGATGCTAATAATAGTAATAAATTAAACCCCCTTTTTATTTTCCTGATGGAGATAGTCCACTACTATTATTCCCATTTTACAGGTGAACAAAAACTCAGTACGGAAAGAGGTCAGCATCAATTCATGGCTTAACTGTAAACATAATTTATGGGTTATAGCTCCATTGCATACGGGATGGAGCCAGTACATGACAATGGCTTTAGTTTCCTATTGCTTTCTTGCTTCTCTGCTCGTTCAGTAACCCTGTACTTCACTGAAGAATTTGCTGTCTGGTCTAATTGCAGTCAGATTGGAAACAGCTGCAGGGGTCAGAAAGTGCATCAGGTATCAGTGTGGCAAAGGAAGGGGCTGAGCCTGCCCCTATTTTTCTTGGGCAACAAGCAGTAGAGAAGACAACAGCGTGCAAGCTCTAGGTTGGATATGTGGTGCCAGTAGGATCAGCTGTTAACTAGTCAAGGCAAGGTTACCCAATTAAGTCATTATTAGGGCCATTGTATACTGAGCAGTTGTTATAGAGCAGCTGGATTCTACCAGTAGACTTGGCTCTGAATTGCTGGCTCCCAGAGCTGGCTGAGCTATTAGGGGATGTTTCTAGGGAGAGGGTTAGTCTAAAAAAAAATATATTCAGGATTAAGGTGTCTGGTGTTCCTGGCTCCCACTCTTCAGTCTGCTGTGACTTGTTCCAAATGACTTTAGGTAAGTCAGTTTGTTTTATTTCTCTTCGTTTCCTCCTTGATGGAATTTTGCCTGTTGCCTAACACAGATGCTACAAACGTTACTTGGGTAGTGCTTTCCTTTGATCATATAAATTTTTGTAAAATACACTAGTACTGTTTGTTTTATTACACTGTAATTCCTTCCTCGGAAGTCCTCTGTTACAGAATATAGCACATGCAGGAATTTTTAATTTGACATTAGAGCTAAGATGTATGGTGTAAGGAGTATTAAATAAATCAGGAGGGTAAGAGAATTCATTGTCTAGTTTGTCTCCTGGTGATTGTGATTATTGGGAAAAGTGTATTTCTGCCTTCAGAAGTTAGATAATATTCAAGATGTGAATAAAACCTATTTGAAAGTTAAGCAGTTTGTGCTACTCAATAAAAATTACATTTCTTAATAGGAGGAATTTTGTAGTGTGAGGACCCAATTCTGCAAATAAATGCTCCAAGATACAGTCTGTAATTACAGTGCGAGAAGCCCAATTACTAGCAAACAAAGACTAAAAGTAAGTACTGTGACTAGTGATAAGAACTGTAGAACTGGTTCATATACAGTAGGAAATATTCCATTCCTATATTAATTAACATGTTTTTTATTGGCCACCACTGATTCAGGACTTCATTATGATAAAATGAAATTCACCTTTACTCAAAGTCCTGATTATTAGGGCTTGTACTTGGTCACAGCTCTTTACAAGTAATATAGATGCTATTTTTCTGGTTTATGTTTGTTTCATTCTGAAAGAGGTGAAGAGTCGCTGAAGAACTGACCATGCCTAAAAACAATGAACAGGCTGTTTTCTGAGGACTCTGACATTCTCAGACAGGAGAATCAACTGCTTCTTATTAGGGCAGCACAGAAACCTTCAGTTTAGCACCAAACTGCATCTGGCTTGAAATGAGAATTATAGATAGCTTGATTGAGTAGATTAACTAGGTGCTGTATTATTCTTTAAATGAGAGCTCCCACAGTTTATCTGCCAAGTGTGTGAAGTATGTTTTACATGGTTGTTCAGTCATTGTGTGCGTGTTGGTGGAAGAGCCCATTCTGCCTGCAAAAAGGTGGCTTGTTGCCACCTTAAGAGAACTCTTTATGAAACGGATTGCATAAATAACAACTAAATTTTTTGAGGAAGAGCCACTTTGTCTCCCAAGTGTACTGTATGTTTAACTAAGCTCTCACTGTCAGTTAGATTACTTGATAAATCAATCCAAGTATTTGAAAGAGAAGCTGAACATTGTGTCCATAGAAAGAAAACATTAAAAAAAATTCTTGCAAATACCACTTTATACATGTTTTCAAAGAGAAGTTTCATATTAGGTGGCAAAGCTATTATCAGTAAATTCATTCTTTCAGGCAGAATAAAGAAAATCCTTCCCTTATGTGAAATTAGGACAAGTAAGTAATTCCAACAAGATCTTTAGGAGTTTGTTCCTTTTATCAGTCACTTATAACTGTAAAACAGCTTTGCATTTTGAAGCACAGCAACATGTGGGGGGTCTGGTGTTGTGGGTTTTTATATTTATTTTTCCCCAATGAAAAATAAATATGTAATTGAGTAGGTATAAAACCTTTGTTACAGAACATGCAGTAGTGCAGTTACAAAAGACGGACAGCTTACTGCAGATGGGCTGTTGTTTGGCTCTTTTGCACTTCAGCAAGGGGAAATTTCTCTTTCCCTTTAGTATAGATTCTCTTTCACAAGCTGACAATCATTATGTTCAAGTGTGAAGAAAGTGTAGCTGCCTTAAATTTAGCTATTCATTGCCTGTGAAGTTCTAATCACTGAGTCAGCTGAAGATGAAGTCCTATTTCCTCACAGGTCAGGTGCAGCACTGGTAATCAGAATGAAAGCTTTGTCACCTGGTCTGCTTACTAAGGCATCTTCCTCAGGAGTTAGAAGGGCAGGGAACATTGACCCAAAACTGGCAGTGGGGTGTTTTGGGGTTAGGTGTGTTTTGTTATTTTTGGGGTTGGTTTTTTTTTTTTGAGATAGGCCTGATTCTAGTCTGTACTTAAGTGATTTTGTTAATGGCACAGATATTATACCTGCATCTGAAAATATGATTAAATCATATTTTGTATTGTACCTAAATATCAATTTGCATGTCCTGCTCCTTAAATAATCTCTCCTTCAGAACTTGCCATGAAAGTGTATGTACATACTCTCTAGATCTTGATTTATTTTTTTTTAAACACCTGACCCTTTAGGGTCTATATTCTGAATTTATATATAATTATGTATAGTTAGGAGAAAAATACGTATATTCTATATATTAAGTCTTCGTAACTTTGGTGATCTTTATCCTCTTTTTGAAAATATATGTATATATTATTGTTGGCATTATTTGAGCTGTTAAAGTAATTCAGTTTACATACTGCAAAATGAACTTGATATTTTTAATATATTATATTAGAAAAAAAAAAGCCTGTGATGACATTCTGAATTTCTTTAGAGGAGATGGTGATTCCCAGTTCTGAAGTTGTAAGTCTTCAGCCTTCTGATAGGCCACATAGTGTTTGTAAGCCTGTAACTGTTAGAGTGTCCCACAAACTGCAGGCCGCTGATCACCGCACGACTATGAAGCGAAGATACTAGTTTACATGGTTCTCTCCTTGGTGTTGCAATGCAACATCTTTGTGAATTCATCTCATTGCTGGAAATCCTTGTGCAGTTTAGGTGCGGGGATTGATAACAGGCTTTTTGTATTTTATAACAAAGGCATCTGAGGAAAGATGGAGGAAGTAATTTGTTCTTTTTGGGTTGTCATCAAAATACGTGACTCTAGCTGAAAGAGGAGTCTGGTGTGCTATCTGTGCTATGCACTGAGCACTAAATGCTTTCTATCTCACACAGTAGTAATGACAAGTAGTTGAGGAGCTCTGCAGGATACAGAAAAAGTTTTAATTTGTGTGTGCTAAAGACTGATTAAAAGATACCTCATATCTTGCTTCTCTTTGATGCTATGACCACGCCTGGCTTTCTTTGCCAGCACCGTAGGCTTTCTGCTTGCTGTAGGTTCATAAAGTTACTCTTCGGGAAAGAAGGCTACTCTTGCTGCTTGTTTCTTCAGCCTTCCTTTCCTGCTGCCTTTCTGCTCCGTTTGTGTTCTGCCAATACTGACAAAAGTTATTGCAGATACTGGATTGAACTGGCTTGCTTTGTGCTGTATGCCATAGGTTAGCAATTCTTACACCCATAAGCATCAGTTGGGAGGGAAGTTGCTTTTACTCTGTAATAACATGTCATACTGATGTTTATACTGTAGCATTATAAAAGTAATCTGATAGTTACATGTGGGTCATATTAGCCTTCAACCAACAAAATACTTAGACATGTGCTTTGATCCAGTGAATCATTCCATTGACTCCAATGCACTGCTCACCTACTAAAAAATGAGAATGTTTAAGTGCTTTTCCAAACTGAAGTCTTTATGAGTAACCTGCATATTATACATCTGTATTGTTCAGATACACAGGGTATTCATGTGGTGAATTATTCCTTTATGTTTGATAGGATTTAATAGTATTTTTGTATCTGTCTGTTCTAGTCATTTTTCACATGTTAATGACATTCATCTTGTCTATCTGTGGTGTTTTTAATGTGCCCATCACCAGAGTATCTGCCTGTCTCTTCGGCAAAATAAATGCCTCTCAAGAAGAGAGAGGAACTGTAATGCATGTGTAATTACTTTAAAAAAAAAAAAAGATTATTACTGAAACATAGTAGCCTTCCTTCCCCCACTCGGATATTTGGTTTTTCCTAGTGACAAAATCTGCAGCAGAAAGCACTGAGCAACAAGTTTATCAATTTGAACAGGCCAACTGCACAACTAAATGTATGTGAAACTTAACAAATCCCTTGGGGAAGCTGACTGTAAGAATTTCCTAGTCTGTGCCGAGTTACTGAGGTGCGACATGGTGGATTGAACTTAATGCCTTAGGCAAGCACAGTCAAATAGAGAGAGTTTAAGATTTTGCTGTGTCCATGAAGGGATCTGCTGGTAGTTGTCTAAATTAAGCTTTTGGAAAAGAATATAACACTATCATGAGCTCTTTCCCTTGAATATTTTCACAGGTTATTCTGGTTTAAAAGAAATCCAAGTAGGATTTCCTCTGTGTAAGCCTCATAGCAGTTGCGAAAAGATTGAAGGGTTATTCTTCTTAGCAGGAATAGCAAAATACTGGAACAGAAATTTTCCATTACGCTGTGCTGTCTGTTTTAAAGGCATAGAATCTTAGCCAAAAACAAGGATCCCCACCTGCATGGGAATTGATTGCTATGACGGCATAGGTGCTGCTGATGCTAAGACTGCAGGGACTGCACACCTGCTCCGAGTTTCTCACCACCTCCTTTCTTCTTTCTTGCAACTCTGTGAAGGGAAAATTGATCCTGGTGACCGGTCTGGCTGTAGTGACCTTTATGGCCCTGTAGCAGCTAGCCTGAAAAAGGCAGCAGCACCTTGTGGAAGAGTCTGTACGCATGCTACAGAGTTTAAATGAGGTCTGCCACTGGCAGTGGTGCCTTCAGCTTACAGTGATGAAGCCACCTGCTATGTACATGCTAAGAGTCGGAGAGCCAACAGGAGGGAAGGGAAAAGCATGGGTAATCAGGTGCTGTGCACAAATCCAGACAAATGAGCTTGAGCATTTTCGGAATATATTTTTTTTTTTTTTGGGGGGAGAGAGGTGAGCTGGTATCCTGGAAAGTCAGTGTTCTTGATCAACCATCTGCAGCACAGCTTGCAGCTGTATCATCTACAGCTGAAGGGTAGCGTTGCCTTGTGCCTGTCATGTAGCTCAAGTTCTCGGAGTGAAGATGGAGCTGTTGGTAGAGCTGTACCCTGAGTAGAAGGGCAGGATTTCAGCTGCCTCAATCGTAGCCCACAGTGGTGGCAAAGTGAAAAGGGGCTTCGGTGTTAAAAATTGCCTCATCTCACCTTGAAAGGAGGCTGAAAACCTAGATTTCACTGTGTGCTGTTCTCACTGGGACCTCCAGCACCATTTCTTCTCTAGTGTGTATACACACAGCTGTAAGTGATGTTAGGACTCTTTGCATCACTCTTTTTCCACAAAGGACCTGACTTCTTGGGTCACTGCAGTATAAATAGCATATTTACAAGGTGGCCTGCATGTAAGGCACAGAAAATGCCATACTCTCCTCGTAATCTGAGGCAAGTATTCATTGGCTGGAGAGTGCTTTTTTCTTTTTCCCGAAGCGTCCTGAGATTTGGACTTGAGCAATTGTTTTGCTGTTCTCTGTCCCTTTGGGTATTTTTTTTACCTTGTTTTCAGATATCTTTTTTTTAATTACTTTGTTGTTCATTTAAATTGATTAGGTGGCAGTTTGCCTTATTGCCTGGTAAGAACGGGGCAGGGAAAACTAAGCAAGTGTATACTACTTGGATTATTTAAAGGTGATATGGGGCTGAGGTACCACTGCATATTTGCCAACACTATTTTTAGATCATAATATTTTTTAGCTCTTTGATTGCCAGTATTGATGGTGATCTCAGCTGTAGAATGACCCTATGCCCTTTTCTCATTTGTTAACCCAGGACCTCTGGCTATTAGGTAAAGTCAAATAAATATCATGGGATATAAGAATGATGCTAACCTCTCCAGCTGAGTTATACGTTTACATTGAATCCCTACTTTTTTAGTTAGATGACAGGAATTGATAAGCATGTTTCTCATGCTATCCTAGACAGACTGTTGGTCAAGTGTTGAACTTGACTGCCAGGGGCCTGTCTAGCCATTGATGCTACCTCAGAGTGTCTGGTTCTGGGGAGATGAGATGCTGCTCCAAAACCTGTAGAAATAAGGAGTTAGGCATATGAACAAGTGTGTTTAATCTGTCTCCTATTGCTCAGAGCAAGCAGTAGTCTGCCAGCACAGTGACCAATCCCTAGAGTTAATTACCATAATTCATTAGCAAAGCCTCACTTCCTGGATGATTTGAGTTGATTAGTAGCCGCTTTGTTCTATCACCTTTTTTGGCTGAGCGTTCAGTTAGACGTTTCAGACTCCAAAGACTAATGGATTTACATGTAGCACTTACCCAGCGGGGAGAAACAATTGAATTCTAATGCAGCCTGTTGCTTTTCATGTAGCCTTTGGGACTTGGTGCAAGGGTTAATGGGAAGGAGACTTCTTAACTCAAAATAGGGAAACTTTTTTTTTTTTCTCCTGTGCTTTCTTTCTAAGCCCTATGACCTTGTTATATCAGCTGATTACAGCTGACCACTTTCAGAGAATTTAGGGTAATTTTGTTTCTCAAATGCTAATAACATTGCAGTAGGTTGTAGATCTTCCTGAAGAAGAGCAGGAGCTATGCAAGTTTTCTGTGACACAAGTCACTCTTGCCACCCTGGGAATTGTTACCTTCCTGAGCAGTGAACATGGATTCTTCACCCCACTGCTCCCTGGTCAACCCCCATTGATATACTATGATGGTATATTCCATTGGCCGTTCCATTGTTATGTCCAGGCTACTTCTCAGCTTCTATGGGAAGCTGAAGAGAGTCCTTGAAAAGTATAAGCATCACCTAGCAACAACTAAACTAATATGCATTATTGACATTCCTGTCACAGCAATCACTAGAAAGAAAATTAACTCTTTCCCACCTGAAACCAGGACGTGTGTATATTGAAATGAGCCATTAGTTTTCAGGTAAAGAAAAAAGCTACTTGTCTGTTACCAATTTGTATCTGAGAATGACCAGGCTTTTATTTGCTTATGTATTTTAGTAGACAATGGTATGTATTGGGGGCCTATAAGTCATGAGACTGGGAAGGTCCCAGTTAAATTGGAGGATGTACTGGTTGCAGTGAAGCCTATACTTGCAGATTTTTGAGTAGGGTTTATTGACTGTTCCTCCTATTTGTGGATTTCAAGTTTGGACTGAAGCATTGCTCAGTTCACCTGTCTATGGACAAACAAAACCCATGATATATAGCAAAAATACTTTTAATATCTTGTTCAGGCTAATATGAATTACAGGCAAGACCAGCTCTTCCCAGTGTTGTTGCCTGAAGACATAACACTGCAATTTTTTGGGTAATTTTCTTTTGTTCTGATTCTTATTCAGTTTACAAAACTAAAAAGAAATTTAGAATAAGAGGTATATTTTTGAAGAAAGGCTAAAAATGCTCCCTTTCCTTCCAGAGTGATACTTTTGGAAGGTGGTGAAACAGCATTGATGAACTTGATTTTAAGTATTGAGCTGGGAAAGGAACAACTGGGGAAGGAGTCCTTTTTTTGATTCGCATTAAAAGGAATCTATGAGCCTTAAAGTACAGGAGTTTAATATGGACCTTGCACTGTAAAATATTACTAAAGTAACTTTGTGAAGCTCAAGATATACAGATGTACTTGGTCAGAAATTAGCAAGTAGCCAAGTTATTTTCTTCAGTGAAGTGTGTTAGCGCAGGTATAAACTTATAGGTGGTTCCAATGACAAATTATTCATGCACTTGAAATGTTAATTGAATCAAGTAATAAGTAATTTACACCTTATCTGATGTTACAGAGTTGCTTGAATACCTTTGAAAAGGTGCTGGGAATTCAGTACTCTGGCTAGCTGTCTGACTAGATTTTTCTGGTTGTCACTTTTTTTTTTTGAAGCCTTCTTTTGCCAATTTTTTCGTTATATGCAGTCAGAAGACAGGAAAGGAAGAATTACTGCAAAGGAAAATGTTATTGCCGTATACAGGTATTACCCCATCTTTAGTATCTCAAAACAAAAGACATAAGTATTGATAGACTTAGGAGTTTGACAGTAGGGCTGGACTGCATTTCTTTGGGGTTCAGTGTATATGGTGTTTTGCCTTGGGCTCTCATTATTTACTACTGCAAAGACTATTGGCTGTCAGATAATACTGTAGTGTGAGTTACTGTATTTCAATAAAGCTGTGGCCTTGGCCTTTAATCTGGTTACCAGAGATCTATGTTTTCTGTCTGTGTAGTCCATAGTGGCATTTGCAATATAACAAACATTTAAAAGATTTACTTTCTTCTGGCAGAGAAGAATGTTCTTCCAACTTAGTGTTTCTTCCCTAAAAGAAGTATGCATCTTCAAATACGTAATTTCTAATATGGGCAAGTAACCTTACTAATCTTACACGTCTTAATAGTGCCCTGACTTTAAAGAAAGGATTTTCCATTTTGCTGGGAAGGCTTGACAGCGTTCGTTCTTTCCATAGTGAGTTTTGCGTAGAGGAAACTAGCCCAAGTTATTGGAAAAGCTAATATTTCAGTAAATTTGGACATATTAATGCTTTTAAGTTTCAATGTTTATTTCTAGTAACAAAAGGAATTCTGTAACATCACCACATATTAATATTTAGTTACAACTGAAATGCTATGAAAAGATAAGCAAAATATACAGTTAATTTCTTATGCTCAAAAATCTTAATAAAATTATTTTTATTTAAATACAGTTGAAGCAGCAATAGCATTTGGAGGTCTAAACTGACTTTAGACCTTTCCTAGTTGTGGGGTTCTGCTAGAGCCCTCTGGCACAGGGAAGAGGTGTGCCAGATGCAGAGCTTGCTGTAAGTTGAAACTAAATGAAAACACAGAGATGGAGGGGCCTGGAAAGTGGTAGGGCATGGCTCTGCCTTCCATCTGTGGATAAGCAGATCTGGCCAGGTTCCCACTGATAAAGATGATGCAAACATCTGTTGCATCCCGGACTACGGTACAACCACAGCTGTGTGAGGCATTCAGTTTCAGTTATTATTTGCAATATATCCTACCAGGTTTTGCTGTGTTCTCTCTGCTTGCCTCAACATCAATACTATTCTGTTAAAATCTACTGGTCTTATAATTTGTCAACATTTAGAGCATTAGTAAATGGAAACATTTGGCAAACTTTTAGTTTCAAAAGTTTGCACAGCAATGTGCTCCATCTACTCTACTGTGCAACTGAAGTATGACACAATGTATTATTATGAAGCAGCTATTTTATTTGCAGCTAATGGGCAATAAACAACAAATACTAATTCATAACAGATGTTCTCATCATGAATTATCTGTCAATATTTTCCCAAACATATTAGCTACTCAAAAGTTTCAATCACAATTTAAGTAAATTTATTTCTTACTGATTTGGAAGGTGCTATTTATGAAACTAGTTGGGATGTAAAATTTAAGCTCTTTCAATTAGGTTCATGATAATTTTTATTCCATGATTGAATTCATACCCAATTTTAAAAGTTGTATCCCAAATGCTAATGGTGTATTGGGCTTGTGTGGCAAGGGTTTGGTAGTGGGGGGGCTACAGGGGTGACTTTGCTTCCAGTACGTAAAGGAGGCCTACAAGAGAGCTGGAGAAGGATGTCTTAAAAGGGCATGTAGTGATAGGATGAGGGGGAATGGCTTCAAACTGGAAGAAAGCAGATTTAGATGAGATATTAGGAAGAAATTTTTCACTCTGAGGGTGGTAAGGCACTGGAACAGGTTGCCCAGGGAAGTTGTGGATGCCCCATCCCTGGAAGTGTTTCAGGCCAGGCTGGATGGTGCTTTGAGCAACCTGGTCTAGTGGGAGGTGTCCCCACCCGTGGCAGGGGGGCTGGAACTCTATGATCTTCAAGGTCCCTTCCAACCTAAACCATTCTATGATGCTGTGAGAAGCTGATAGAAGCCTCCCCTGTGTCTGATAGAGCCAATGCCAGCTGGGTCCAAGATGGACCTGCCACTGGCCAAGGCCGAGCCTATCAGCAGTGGTGGTAGTACCTTTGTGATAACATATTTAAGAAGAGGAAAAAAAACTGCACAGCAGCAACTGGACATAGAGAGGAGTGAGAATATGAGAGAAACTCTGCAGACACCAAAGTCAGTGTAGAAGGAGGGGGAGGAGGTACTCCAGGTGCTGGAGATTCCCCTGCAGCCTGGGGTGAAGACCATGGTGAGGAGGCTGTTCCCCTGCACCCATGGAAGTTAATGGTGGAGTAGATATCCCCCTGCAGCTTGTGGAGGACCCTGTGCTGGAGCAGGTGGATGCACCCAAAGGAGGCTGTGACCCTGCAGAGACACTGCACTGGAGCAGGTTCCTGGCAGGATCTGTGGACCCATGGAGAGAGGTGCCCATGCTGGAGCAAGTTTGCTGGCAGGACTTGTGACCTCGTGGAGGACCCATGCTGGAGCAGTCTGTTCTTGAAGAACTCTGCACCCTGTCGAAGGACTCATGTTGGAGAAGTTAGTGAAGAACTGTAGCCCATGGGAAGGACTCATGTTGGAGAAGCTCATGGAGGACTGTCTCCTGTGGGACGGACCCCATGCTGGAGCAGGGGAAGAGTGTGAGGAGTCCTCCCCTTGAGGAGGAAGATGCTGCAGAGTCATGTGATGCAGAAGAAGCTGCAGAAACACATGGCTGCAACCCCCATTCTCCACCCCCTTGTGGCATTGGCAGGGAAGAAGTGGAGAATTCCAGAGTGAAGTTGAGCCCAGGAAGATGGGAGGAGTGGGGGGAAGGTGTTTCTAAGACTTGGTTTTATTTCTCATTACCCTACTCTGATTTGTTTGGTAATAAATTAAGTTAAATTCCCCAAGCTGAGGCTGTTTTGCCTGTGACATAATTGCTGAATGATCTCTCCTGGTCCTTATCTTGACCCACGAGCTTTTCATTATGTTTTCTCTCCCTTGTCCAGTTGAGGAGGGGAGTGATAGAGTGGCTTTGGTGGGCACCTAACATTCAGCCAGGGTCAACCCACCACAGTTGGCTACAAACTCTGCAGTAGGCAAAGTAATTCCCTCTTACACAATTCTGTCAGGAAACCAGCTTGCCAGAGCACTGGTAGAAAACAAACACAAAAACATGTGTCTAGAAGTGAAGGTGGTAAGCTACTAAAGTGAACACTTTTCAGTTTCTGCAGCTTGGGAACAGAAATATATGAAAAATAAATGGCTGTATGTGAAGAAGTATGCTGGATAAGGGTAATCTATTCTGAGCACTTTCCCAAATATGTTACTTTCCCAAGAACTTCTGTGTATTTGTCCCTCTTCTTTCCTCCTTCCTTCCAAGTAAACATAAAGTGCTTAATCCCATCTCAACACGTGCATATAACTTCCACCGACACTAATGGTAATTACTTATGCTTAGTGCCAAGGAAGTAGGACCTCTCTTAGGGTCAAATTAACTTCATTTGCAAAAAGCCATGTAATTGACAGGTCCAAAAATCTGCTACTGCAACCCAGGACCCAAGTGTTGGGGCTGTATGCAATGTATAGGCTTTTAAGTCACTCCTCCAGTTGCTTGGCCCTTTTTGCCGATCTCTAGCATTTCCATGGCTACCGTTTGGCTAGTTTTCAGTTTTTTGCTTAATTTTCCTGATGCCTTTCTGGCTGACACATAGGAGTTTGTGCTGCCTTCAGAATATGTGATTTATGCCATTATTAAAGACAGTAGGCTTCAAGAAAGTGCACTTGAGTAAACTCAGAGAAATGGTAGGTAGCTTTCTGAAGGAAGTGGGTGCACAGTGAAGTTGACATGAAGACTGTTGATAGTTCTTCAGTGTTTCAGCCCTTGTGAATGTTTCTCTAACCTTACTAGTACAAAGAAAGGAAGTTTAACACAAGTCCAGTTTAACTAAACATGAGCTCTTCAGTGGCCTGAAACTTGAGGATGTTGCCAAAAGCTGAAACTGGGTCAAATTATTATGGATGAGTGTAAATGAATGGGATGGGCAAGTGGAGATAAAATTTGGAAGGTGGGCACAAGGTGGAATTCAACTAATAAGAGACAAAATACTGAGAAAGGTAGAATAAGAAAAGGGCTTGTCCATCGCTTAGTGATTAGGTAAGAGACTGATAAATGCCTTGGCATTTTCAGAATAATTTGTTAACTTACTGCTTAGTTTTCATGTCTTACTATTAATATCCATGGCAAAGTGTGAGAAACATGGACACTTATGTAAAAATAAAGGACTAAAGAATACCTAGGTAAGTGGGGTTCTGGTGTGGTGGTTGTTTTGGTTTGGGTGTGTTGTCTTTTGGTGGGGTTTTTTGTTTGTTGTTTTTCTTTTTTAATAACTAATGATATTTATCCAAGAGTAATTGAGAATTGGCCAGGCTGCTCACACAGCTAACAGCATTATCTATGAAAACCCTTGGAGAACTGGTGAGATTCCTAGCATACCAGCAGGTACAGAGCTGTGCTCACACTACTTACTTCAGCATGAGTTAGATGCCTAAGTTAGGACTTTAGGCCTCAAATAGAGACTAGAGATGATCCAAGCCTCCTAGTCGAGGCAGGGGGCTCCTCTGGCAGTGCCCTTCTGTATAACAAATTCTCATTTAAGCATTTAACTGGTTTCCTGAGGGAAGTCTCTGTGATTACTGTCTCCTTACTCAGCCATGCTTCTCTTTAAACCTTCCTGACCCAGGCACCAACAGACCAGTCAGCAAACTTCAGTTACTGGAAAAATACACACTGCTCATAAGCATCTGGAAGATAACAAAGGCATGTGTCAGAGTCAGTGTGACTTCTTCAAGAACATAGTGTCAAACCTACCTGTTTTCTTCAGTAATAGGATGAACATACCTTATAGGTAGTAGAGAAACAAGGTGTGTCATACATCATGATTTTAACATATTTTTTAATAAAATTCTAGCTCTTAGTAAATATCTTAGTTTTAACATTCTTTTTCCATATGTTCTGTGATAAACATGATTAAGATGAAATTGCCATAAAGGGGGACGGGATGACAATTGAAAGAAAAAAATGTAACTGGATGGAAAGCCTAGAATCCTAATGTAGGTACTAAACTCATGTCCTAAAGTAAGCAGTGTGAGTACAGCTTCAATGTAGAGGGAGTTGGTGGGATACCTTCAGGACCTGACCTCAGTCTGATAATGTTTGTCTCCGCTGGTGCCTTGGATGAAGGAATAGGAAGTACTTACTTAGTTTGCAGTTGGGAAGGTCTGGGAGCACTTTAAGTCACAGGGATAGAATTCAAAATTATATTGATAAATTGAAGACATAGAATATATACAATTCACTAAAAGGAAGTGCTAAACTTTATGATGCAAGGATTTTAAATACTTGGTGAGAAGATAATCTAGGATAAAAAGCATCTTGAGGTCATTGCAGTTGGTAACAAACTGAATGTGAGGCTAGTGTGGCATGTTAATATGAAAACAGATTGGATTATCATTCTGAGATGTGAAACAGGAGTCTTGAGTAAGTATGAGATCTAGAAACCTTGATCTAAAAGGAAAAAGTGAAAGAATTTAAGGTGGGGTTTTTTTCATCAAAGAAATCCTAATAGGAGGGATATAACTTTAAATGTGACAGGTAAAATATTCCATGTGTTGCTTTGAGCTGGGACAAGGGCATAAAAAAACCACAGCATCCCTTTTTCTCAGTTACATATGAGCATGTTCACGCACTGCGGAAGGTCAAACAAAGTCCCTTTTGGGTACAAGTAACAGCAACAGTTTCTTGAATTGATTCAGACATGTTTTCCAGTCTGTGTAGTGAGCAAGTTTGAGATGGTACTTATTTTATTGATTAAAAATGTTATTTTCGTAAAAAGAAAATATACTGGTGTGTATGTCTGCGCTTTGTTCAACAGCTAACAAAGTTAGCATTAAGTTATGTACTGACATGTAACCTGTTCATAAACACTAACTGTTCATAATACTTCAAATATGCAATCTTCACATTAGCATTGTAATGCTAATACAGTAATTGTGTTCTCTTTATGTGTATATCGTGGCATTAGTGTAGTGTGTAAGTGTAAACTGAATGTGTATTAGAAAGGTGTGTTCTGGCATGGGTTTGGGCTTTAGGCTTATTTTGCACAAAGCAAAAGTCTGTAAGACTTCTCTTCAAATTATGACACTACAGGACTTGGGAGATGATGCTAGAGGATCCTTCTATCTGTTTCCCTTGTTCTCTGTGATGGTGATGATGAAGTCATAATTGCTGCCTTTGCACCTGAGCATCTGATGCTTCTTTCTGTTTGGTTATAACACATTTGTCTTATGATATATTTTCTATTTGGTTAAATATATTTGTCTTATGAAATGTTGTGCTTAGTCAGATTATTTAGAGTATATACAAATAAGAACTGTTTTGATTTGGGAGAAAGTGAATATTTGTAAAGATCTTTGGAAAAGAATTACAAATAACTGCTGTTAGATGTAAATTGGTTCTCTGGTTTACTATTGTGTGAGGCTTTGGAAAAGATTAAATAAAGCCCAGGACTACTGAATCATGGAATTCAAATGTGGAAAAAAACCCAGTTAGATTGGCCAATCTTTCTGCTCATATACAGTGAATCTCCACAATTTAACATCTAGTCTTCTGCTTTGTTCTGTTATAAAAGTCAAAAGCTAGTGGGCTTCTGCCATCTATCTGGTGAGACTGTTCTATGGCCTAATACACTCGGCTTCTAGGAAGATTTTTACAATGATGTGTATGTTCATTCTTTAACCTCATCCTAGTGTTTCTCATTGCTCCTTCACAGAATCTTAGAATAGTTTGGGTTGGAAGCCTGTTTCCAGTTAAGTGGATACAAGTTTTCCAGCTGTAATTAGACCATCTGAAGTGGACCTTTGCAACTATAGCATGATGTTCCTGTGTATCAACGGCAAATCCATCTGTATTTGCCTAGACTTCTGGTATTCTTTGTATCTCTCAAGCTGACTGCTGTGAGAGTGCTAATCAATCTGCAGCTTTGCATCACTGGAGAGTGCCTGGGACAGACTGGATAGATGAATAGCATACCTCAGCAGCAGGTTTCTCTTGCTGCCTCCATTTGCCTCTTTAGGACATCTGGGTATAGTACTGGCTAGGATACCACAGTTTTCGTAGTTAAATATTGAATGCCTGCATATGCCAAAGCTAGATGGAAGTCATAGACTACAAATATAGCAAGTTTATAAAAATGCGATCAGACTTTGTAGCAAGTTCTGTTTTGAACTGCTGAGAGGGCTGATGAGGGCATAGCTGTTGGTGTATAAAGTCAAGTCTGTTCCTTCTTTATGTAAGGGTGTGTGTTTTTGGCAAGTGGAGTGCTCAATAAACAACATGCCTCTAAAAAGAAAATTCTTGTATTTGTTAAGCCATTTGAGTATTGTAGGTAGTAAGAGACAGCTTTTTGATGACATCTGGGTAATAGCGATCAAAAAGAAAGCTGAAGCTGTGCTGTCTAGAAAGATGGGTCACTGCATCCGATCTGTATTTGTTCAGTGGTTATGAAACTGATACCTGTGGAAGTTATTTGAATGTGTTAACTGGAAGGGTTAAAAGACTTTGAGCTTAAGGGAGGTTTGTAGAATAAAACCAAGTTTTGTAATTCTGTTGAATGATTATGAAGTAAAAAAACCCTTAGACCCATGCCTCTAGATTCTAGTCCTGCACTTGGATACCCTCCACAACTCCCTCTACTTTTGCAAAGCCTGAGAAACATAGGCAGGGATTCAGAGAATGATGTACGTCTTCATGGAAGATTAGGGCCTGAGCCGTTTTATCCATCGTTCTGAAGTACTTCTACCAATAACTATCATAAGAATTTGCCTTGTCTTTCAAAATTATCACCATTCCTTTACTTCAGTGGTGCCTTTCGCAAAATATCTGTGGCTTGATCACCAAATGGTCTACAGAAATCTAGAAACAAAACTTTGTTTGAACTTCTGGTAGAAACAACAATATTTTGATGACTTGCCCTACAGCTGATTTTGATGCTGTCCTTTTCTATCTTTAATTACATAGAATGCCCACTGATTCAGGAGATGTGGCTCTGCAGAGGCAGTGGGAGCAGAGCACTAGGTCAGCTGTTGACTTGGGTAGCTGCTGGATTTTACTCACTGTGGGCTGTGTCCTGGCTATTGCATCAGTTGTTTCCTGACACTGGTCTCACAATGCAATAGAGTAAAAGAAGAGCCGAGTTGTATATATTTGGAGAGGAAAGAATGAAATGAAGCGTAGTGCCATCAGTGATAGTTGCAATTGGTAATAATAGTTATAGGGCATGGGAGACAGTCTGACACGTTCACTTCTGTGCTTAGTGCTGACAGTCTGCAAGATGTAGCATGCTCGCTGCCCTCTCTGTACAGCATCAGTAGGGAAGGAGAGTTCCCTGCACCTCTCCCCCTTGGCTGAGGCTTCCAAACACTGACCAGAACATGGACTTTTGGTTTCTCTTTTTGTGAGATGAATTATTATATAAACAGCAGCTGCATATAAACAAAACCACCATTTTAGTTTCAGTTGCATTCAAGCAAAAGGGAAGAAGAAAAAAACAACCCAGCTGAAACAGAAACATAAAGGAATTATTTTCAGTTCCTGTCTACTACAAATTCTGTAAAAGTGATGAAAATGTTAAAAGGGTGAGAGATACTGTTGTTACTTGCAGAAGATGACGACTTGTAAAGAGGTGAAATGAGTGTTACTGGTAAGGTGGAGAAGTGAGTCAGCAAGTGGAGAGTTGTGCAGTGGTCAAGCTTTGGTTTTGTTTAAATACCGTAATTCTTGTGAGGAAGTTGATTTGACTGCATGTGTATGTGCATATATATAATGCAACTAGCAGAAAAGAGACTAGGAAAAAGATGCAGAAGACAATGTTTGCAGCTGTACACTAAAAATCATTCTTTCTGCCCTCATGTGGCATTGTGCACATGTAAAAGTAATTTAAAGAACCATTAATTTGAAGTTTATGTAATTGTAGCAACAAGTTATGAGTAACAGAAGAGTGTGCGCATTACTATAACAATAATATGCCCAGATAATCTCTTATACTGTGTATTAAAAACAAGAAACAACCAAAACACACTGGACTTTAGGTGATTATTTGGAATGTGATAAAGGTTAGTCCATTAAACAGCTCATTATTATTTGTTCTGTTAAGAGAATAAACCTGTTGAACTGGAAGAAAGCAAATTTGTTCATACTTATTTATGTGATAGAGCTGTCTTAAGTTAGTAACCAACGAGTCTTGGCTTTTTAAAGGAATGAATTCACTGATGAAAAACAATGTGTGTTTGTTTCATCTATGCCATGTTAACTTTATGGGTTAAATTGATTTCTTAGAATAGCAGTAAGCCATGGTTAGAAGAAATACTTTTTTCCCCACTGTTTTGGAAAGTGCCAAATGCTGCAGTGTTACTTGGGGATCTACAATGGTAGTTCATGTAACTAAAATCATAATACTAGAATCGGTTGTTTGATTATTTTGGTTTTAATTAGAAATAATTTACCTTACCATATTTTTGAAAAATAATTCTGTCCTTTTTGTGAAGGACAAGTACTGTGTTGCTGGTTTTCTCATGTCCTACACCTTGTGTGTGTGTTCTTTTTTTTTTTTTTTTTTTTTTTTTAGCCTTGAAGCCTGGAGCATAGCATCATATGTTAAATAGCATCCAATGTTAACAGTGCCATTTTGCGTACTTTTTTGTAGTGTCAGTTTAAATGATTACACAGAATACAGGACTATAGACAAATAGGTCTTACTTTACTTAATTTATTTTGCAACAAATCAAGGATGTAAGGCAAATATGAGTGTGTGAGTTCTCCTGACTATGTCTGTGAAACCCCACTGATGACACTGGGTTGCTATCAGTGGGATTGCAGAGGTGTAATTTGAGTATACTTAAGAAGTTGAATAGATGAAGTCAATAATGTCCCAGTGGTCCTTTGAATTTGGCCCCATGAAATTAATTTCCACCTCAGCTTGTACACAGAATAAATTAATTCATACAGACCCAGTACTGCTCTTCTGTAATCTGTGTAATTGCTTGTTTATTCCAGCACCTGGTAGGTCTCTTTATCTCTGAACTTTTGTGCTCTGCGATATTAGCTTGTCTAAGGCTGTAAAATTAAAAGTTACTTAAGGATTTTATTGAGCTGAAGCGATTGTGTTTTCCAGCCATAGAGGGTTTGTTTACTTAGCAGTGATTCAACCCCACCCAGTTGTAAGGCCAGCCCAAGCTGTTATCACACAATAGGACTTGGTGTTTGACCATAACTGCACGTCTCACTCAACAGGCAATCAGCATTTTAATTAGTGATTAAAGGAAAGTCATTGTACTCTAGCTGCTTTATCACAATAGCCTAATAATTTTGTGTTGAATAAATAGATAATGCAAAAGGGAAACCTCCCCTCATAATGTTGTTGTCATTAAGGGCTCTTTTACTCATTTGTGTATGTATTAAAACACACATGACATGAATAGAGGTAATTATAATTACTACAGGTTTTTTGGCAGGTTAGCTGACATTTTTTTCATTGTAAACCTTTTCCTTTATAATGCCACTCCAAAATGAATGCAGTATTTAAAAGTTCAGATAAAGGTAAGTAGTGGTGGCTCTCGCTCACCAAGGTGTGTGGATGTGAATGATTGATTTGCTGTGTGCATCACTGGAATTAGGTAACTTGTATCATGACTGTGATGTACTGTGTAATTGATGCAAGCCCTTTCGTAGCATTCTGAGATTGAAATCAATATTTATTTGGAGTGCAACAAACGTAATAAGCTGCATTTCTTGTGTAAGCATTGGTCTAGCTCCATTTTTAGATCAGTTTTGTAGAAGCTCGTTCAGAAGCAACTGATATGTGTTTTGGTGTGGTTAAAGAATTAGTTAAGAGGATACAAACAAGATATGGAAAACAATCCGGTCTGAAGCTATAAGTGCAGAGAGTTATGTATTCCTTTTATTATGAAAGGACTGACACTTTATTTGTAATTTTCTTAATTTACTACTACAAATACTCTTCATGTACATATCACATAGATGGGAATTGTGTGTCATAGCTTCACTATGCTTTTATCTATACTAATAGTGAATGTCAATTACTAAAATGTCTAATAGTTTGGAAACAAAATCTTGCCTTCTATGTACGTAAGAGAAAGATACATCTCAAAGTAAACATTTATTGCAAAACTGTAGCACTGTAAATGCAAAATTTTATTTATCGCAGAATGGTTAGAATTGTAAGGGACCTTGAAGATCATCTAGTTCTAAGCCCCCTGCCCTGGGCAGAGACACCTTCCACTCGACTAGGTGGCTCAAAGCCCCATCCAGCCTGGCCTTGAACACTTCCAGGGATGGGGTCCACAACTTCCCTGGGCAATCTGTTCCAGTGTCTCACCACCCTCAGAGGAAATAATTTCTTCCTAATCTCTAATCTAAATGTACCCTCTTTCAGTTTAAAACTGTTACCCCTTGTTTTGTCACTACACTCCATGATAAACAGTCCCTCCCCATCTTTCCCGTAGGCCCCCTTTAAGTGCTGAATGACTGCTGTAAGGTCTCCCCAGAGCCTTCTCTTCTCCAGGCTGAACAACTGCAACTCTGTCAGCCTGTCTTCATAGGAGAGATACTCCAGCCCTCTGATCATCTTTGCAGCCCTCCTCTGGACTTGCTGCAACAGGTCCATGCCTTTCTTATGTTGGGGGCTCCAGAGCTGGATGCAGTACTTCAGTGCAGTACTTCAGGTGTGGTCTCATGGGAGTGGAGTAGAGGGGCAGAATCACCTCCCTTGAGCTGCTGGCCACGCTTTTGATGCAGCCCAGGATGTGGTTGGCTTTCTGGGCTGCAAGTGTGCGTTGTTGGGTCATGTTGAGCTTCTCATCTACCAACACCCCCAAGTCATTCTCCTCAGGGCTGCAATTCTTCACCCAGCCTGTATTTGTGCTTGGGATTGCCCTGACCTGTGTGCAGGACCTTGCACTTGGCCTTGTTGAACTTCATGAGGTTTGGACAGGCCTACCTCTCCAGCCTGTCCAGGTCCCTCCAGATGGCATCCCTTCCCTCCAGCGTGTTGACTGCTCCACACAGCTTGGTGTTGTCACCAAACTTGTTGAGGTTGCATTCGATCCCAACATCTATGTCACCAACAAAGATGGTAGATGGCACTGGTCCCAGTACAGACCCCTGAGGAATGCCACTTGTCACTGGTCACCACTTGGACATCGAGCCATTGAATGCAACTCTTTGAGCTGTCTTCCATCCAATTCCTTATCCACTGAGTGGTCCATCGGTCAAATCCATGTCTCTCCAGAGACAAGGATGTCGTGTGGGACAGCGTCAAATTCCTTGCCCAAGTCCAGGTAGATGATGTCAGTTGCTCTTCCCTTGTCCACCAATGCTGTGAGACCATTGTAAAAGGCCACCAAATTTGTCAGGCATGATTTGCCCTTAGTGAAGCCATGCTAGCTGTCACCAATCACCTCCTTACTTTCCAAGTGCCTTAGCATAGTTTCCAGGAGGACCTGCTCCATGATCTTGCCGGGCATAGAGGTGAGACTGACCAGCCTGTAGTTCCCTGCATCTTCCTTTTTTCCCTCTTTAAAAATAAGGCTTATGTTTCCCCTTTTCCAGTCAGCGGGAACTTTGCTGGACTGCCACGACTTCTCAAATATGATGGATAGTGGCTTAGCAACTTCGTCTGTCAGTTCTCTCAGAATACGCAGATGTGTCTCATCAGGTCCCATGGACTTGTGCACCTTCAGGTTCCTCAGATGGTCTCAAACCTGGTCATCTTCCACAGTGGGCAGTTCCTCATTCTCCCAGCCCCCGCCTTTGCCTTCTGTGATGTGGGTGGTGTAGCTAGAGCACTTGCCAGTGAAGACCGAGGCAAAAAAGTTGCTGAGTACCTCAGCCTTGTCCATGTCCTGGGTGACAAGGTCTCCCATTTCCTTCCTGAGTGGGCCCACATTTTCCCTAGTCTTCCTTTTATCACTGATATACCTATAGAAGCTTTTCTTGTTGCCTCTGACGCCCTGGCCAGATTTAACTCTGTCTGGGCTTTAGCTTTTCTTACCTGATCCCTGGCTGCTTGGAAAATTTTTCTGTGTTCCTCCCAGGCTACTTGTCCTTGCTTCCACCCTCTGTAGGCTTCCTTTTTCTATTTGAGATTGTCCAGGAGCTCCTTGTTCATCCATGCAGGTCTCCTGCTGGTCTTGCCTGACTTCCTCTTTGCTGGAATGCATTGCTCCTGAGCTTGGAGGAGGTGATCCTTGAATATTAGCTAGCTTTCTTGGGCCCTTCTTCCCTCCAGGCCTTTATCCCATGGTACTCTACCAAGCAGATCCCTCAAGAGGCCAAAGTCTGCTCTCCTGAAGTCCAGGAGCTTACAGTGCACCCTCCTCACCACCCTAAGGATCTTGAACTCCATTTATTTACAACAAGGATGCATCTTTGATGCTTGGGAAGACTTGGCATGATGGTTTTCTTTCTTTGTTTTTTTTTTTCTTTTGAATAAAACCACTGTAACTTGTAATGAACTAAACCATTTCAAACTTGGAAATTATAGGGCATAGTAGCTAAAAGGACGTTGTCAAATGGATTATTTTGGGGTAAATTGCAAAGGATTTATACACCTAGTTTTGATTACTTAGAACAGGGAGTTTTGAGTGCAGTGCCGATTGTCATCAATGCTTGCTTTGCTAAGCTGTTATGTTCAGGCATTAAGGTTCAGAGAGCTGTGAGGGCAGGGACTTGTTGCAGTCTCATTGCTTCATGATGTGCTTTTGAAGTGTTACAGTTCTTGTTTTTAAGAGTCAACACCCACTCCATGCTCTCTTGATACACTCTTAGTAATGCTCTCTGCTGGCAACTTTGGCATGTTGAAACAACAAGCTCACCCACACCTGACTTGATAAAAGGAGCTCCGAAATAGATGCAGTGGTAATTTGCCACTAGATTTTTAGAAGTGATGTTAAACCATTTTGCATGTTATGTGCTTGAAGGTATCAGAAGCATTATGTGAACCATGTTAAGGGACAGTTTTCTTGCACAGTTTTTTTTGTGCAGTGTTTTTTTTTTTTTTTTTGTCCGCCCTTCCCCACCCACCCCCAGGTAAAGTCCACGGAGACATTTAGACTTTTTTTTGGTGCTGAAGTAGGTGTTAACTGCTATTGATTCCTCCCCGTCCACGGTTATTGTTGGTGGGATTGTGAGGCCTGAATTACTAACACATATGTTGCTATGTAGCTTTATAGGCCTTCTGAAGTACCCATGCAAATACCTTAAATGCTCAGAGCAGAGGGGAAATTAAATATGTGTTGTAAAGACTGGATGGCCAGCATGAGGGATGTGAACAGTAATGGAGGCAGATCAGGCACACAAATTCTAGTTAGACTGGAGATTACAGGTGGAGTTAACTACCTCCTTCTTTTAGATTTAGAAACGTTGGCTTTCATTTACAGTATCTCTTTGTCTCAGTAACTGGAAGTCTTTCAAAACTTCCCTTCAATATGGAGAGAGCCTAGATTGGCTCCCTACTTTGTTCCATGGTAACATGCAACTTTAATTCATGTGTGAATAAATAATATGCTGAGAGTTGTGCTTTATTCTGTGTAGTAGGATTTTTCAGGGAACAAAAAAAATTTAAACTGAGAATTTTACAACCTGCTTGTCTTTGAAACTTAAATAACATTTTAAATGTATTTGTATTATATGTTTTTCCCATTAAGCTATATATGGAATAGATGAGGTACTAGTGCTAAAAGTTGCTAACTGAGCCATAATCCCTCTTCCTCATCGGCTTGTATTCCCAACAACTGAATTATCTTGGTAAATGTCAAGTCCACACGTAGGGTGCTCCATTAATTACAGCACTGTTGAAATGTTACATCCCTATAACTGTATCTAACAATGTTCATGAGAAGTCACATAGCAGCATATTGAGTGATTGGTAGTTCACATAGCGTTGCCTTACAGCTGTCCAATATAGAAAATTTTGGGTACAAATCTGAGCTTCAGTTGTCAGTTCTAACAAAACCATAGGCTTTGTATCAATCAAAAGATACCAGCTTTACAGCTACAGACATCGGCACATGTATGGAAGTGTGCACATCCTAATTCAAACTCTTATTTTGCTTCTTCCACATATCTTCCTATCTGGTCTGTGTCAGATTTGACCGGAAGTCTGCAGGAGTGCCATGGCCAGAGAGCTGTCAGCTGTCGAGGTGTCAGCTGTTGGGCTGCCAGCCTCCAGTGAGGCCACCAGGCCTGCTGTGAGCTGGTCTCCATCAAAGCTATGGACTGTCATCGACAAGAAGCAATCTGGAGGTTTCAGAAAAAGATCTGCCCATGGTAGTAATTTCAGTTGTAAATGTTAGGAGGTCAAAACCGTTTTTGGGGAGCTGACACACAATGGTAGCATTACTCTTGAATTCAAAGATGGCCTCTGACATCACTTTTGGAACATATCTCTCTTTTGCTGCAAAGTGCTAGCTTTGTGTGATCTCCACCCCCACCCACCTACCCTTATATATTTTATTTTAGTCCGGTGTTTAAGTTACCTGTACTTTTTCAGATTGCTTGTGAAAAGTGTTTTCCTGCCTTCTGCTGCTGGGGATGTTAGTGTTGCCAGCTGTTTACAATTGTACCCTCTTGCCTAATGTATTAGAACAATGCTCTGTGAGACCTGATCAATTTATAATGCATTTGGAGTGACAGGTGAGTTAAAGCATTTTTAATGAGAGGATTCATGGGGAGAATGATATGGGCCCATTTTGGTACAATGGCAAATCTCCATTTCTTGCTGGAAAAGAACTGGAAGAATAGGGGAAAAAAAAATGCTTAAAGTTCTCTACAGAAGGATGAAACCAGACCTGAAGTCAGCCTTAATAATTTTATGCTTGCTATCCAACTTACTTCTGTTCCCCTTGCACAAAAAAAATCTCCAAGAAAAGAGAAGTCTCTCGTGAGTGACACTCATAAACGTGAAGTGCAGTTTTAAGTCAGGCTTTTACATTGTCCTTGTTAGTGAAACAGTGATGGGTGGAGATTTTTCCTGTGTAGTGACAGGGGTGAGTTGCTGTAGTCACTACTACCACTGTAAAAGCATAATTCTAAACCAGATGATACCAAACAGTACTAAAACTATGTGGTGCTACTGTGATTTCTGTAGTATCCGTGATAGCAGCCGAGTGCTGTGTTGTGCCTGGCTCCATCAGCTGTGCTGTGCCTCTGCCTTCCCCACCTTGCCTTTAGCTGAAGCAATGCCCTGTGGGTGGAGTTGATCAGGAGGCAAAGGAGTAAGGGAAGAGCACTGCAGGGAGAGGTGGGCCTTTATTCCAAACTAGGAGGACAGAGCTGTCCTGGAAATAGATAACGCTGAGGGCATATATCATACATGCTTCAGAGTGAGAGACAGGGAGGCTGGGGGAGGAAGTGGGGGCCATGTGTTTATGCTGCGTCCTTCCATGATGAAGCCCCCCCAGGCACAGATCCTGTATAGGTGATGTGCAAGTCACCATTCCAGAACCACCAGATTGTGAGCTGGAAGGTCGAAGGGTGAAAGATCTCCTCTAGGATGTGTGGTCACCTGAATCTCCACTGACTCTTTTCCCTAGCCCAGTAAATTATCATGTGACAACTATTCTTTTCAGTTGCTAGTTCATTTTCATATTGCTTAAAGGCTAAGAAATATCTCTGTGCTGCAGAAAGCAGCTGCACATCTGGGAGACATTTTAGTGTTGGTGGGTTTACTTACAGTCCAAGGCTCAGTTATCTCCCTCATGAACAGCGTCACAAGCTCTTTTTTTTTTTTTTAAGAAAAAAAAAAATGGTATGAAGCTTGGCATGATATTTGGGATGACCGTTAACCAAACTATTGCAGAATTGCTCCTTTCTTTTGGCTTGAGGTTTTGATGTAATGAGTAACATCATCTGTAACACTACGTAAATGAAGCAAAGTTCTCTCTACTGTCATCATTAATAGTACACTAGCTGTATTATATAATGTGTCATATCTGCATAATCAATATCTGTGAGAGCAAGATGGGCATTACATCATGAAGCTTTCCTAACGACGGAATTTCTAAACTAGTCGTTTAGATGGGTTTTCCAATAACTGTTTTGTACCTTTTAATACTGTAATCACTTCTGGCAGATGGTAGTAAATATGTGACTCGTGCTCTTTAGAATGCCTCTAAAATTAGTTTAATAGTAACTTGATGCTTGTCTCAAGTAGTATCACGATAGGTTTTAGAATCATGAGTCAAATGTCACCCTCCATTCCTATCTGCTGGATGATGAGGGGTGAAGGGGAGGTTCATTGTCTTTTATCTTTTTTTACAGTCATTCACATGTGACTTAGGTGTCTCTTAATTGGTGACCTCCTTCCTCTGCAAATGTAGGAGAAAAGCAGGCTTGGAGACTCCTGTTGTCCCTCCTTCCTGTTCTGGTCTTTTGTAATGTTGTTCCTCCTGTTGTGTATTCCCACTGAGATTAAGCGTTGTGACAACATGCCAATCCATTTTGGAGAACCTGCCAATTTGGGAGCGGGATGTTTGTTGTGATGTGGTCTGTGCCCTTCCTTCCTAAGTAGTAGATGGATAACTCCTAACTAGTTGACTTAGCTGGTTCACGCTGAGTTCCAGACCTTATTTCTATTATATAATTGGACCATCCTGGTTGGTAGTGTCTTGGATTGCTCTGAGGCAAGGGGATCAGTCTTCTTCAGCCTCTTACTCGTTTTTTAGATTTCTCTTTTTCTAGTGTATTATCACATTGACAGAAAACCCATGATAATTTTGGCACAAAGGTAGCTGCAGAAATTTTTGCAGTTAACAGAATAAGATCTTGAGAACCCTTAAATTATGAAAATATTATAATTTTTTTTAATGGGCAGCATTAGTGATGTCAAGTTACAAGGCAATGTGTATTTCCATGCACAGCATTTTGTAGTAATCTGTACATATTAGCTGTTTAGAATCCTCTTGCAAACATACAGATTCCCAGTAGTCCTTTCCTGCTGTAGTTATTAATGCAGCCACTACTTATCACTGCTGCTATTATCCAGAGTTATCAACAGTTAATAAACACGTTATCCTCCTAAGCTAAGCTTTAATAATGTACATTTATTAATAAAAATAGACCTATAAATGGTATAAAATATATAAGCTAGTTACATANTTCTCATAAAAGTCAAAAGACCTACTTGGAAATGAGCATCCTCTCTACTATAAATGTATGAACCACAACAGGAAAATATAGTCACATATTCTAATGGAACTGACATAATGCTAGTTAGCACTTCCTATCAGAATGCCTCGTCCTAGACCTAAGGCATAGACAAATTAGTTTTACAACTAAATGTTTACAATGTATGAAAAGTTGTTTGTGTTTTTTTTGAAGTGTACATCTGAACAGTTTACTGTACTTATATTTTTATTTTAATGAATCTGAAATCCTTTACTTAGATTCTGTGCCCTTTGTTTGGGTTGAACCAAAGCCTGAGGTGGGGGGATTCCTTTTATTAAATTGTGAGTATCTTGTCACTCTGACTTCTCTGAAAAGGCATTGTTGTCCCTTAAATCCAGCAGTCACAGTTAAAGTTCCTTCATGTGCAGTTTGCACTTGTTGAGATGCCGCGAATCCAGTAAGGTCTTATGACATGCATTCTATACAAACTTCTTCAGCATTTATTTTCAGAACTGAATTATCACTCTTTAAAATATATTGTACCTGTGTTTGCAGAATCCCTCTCTAATCCTCTAGTTTCTTATTTTACATACAGAGAGGTTTGATGTCATGAACACTCTGGCTAGGATAACACTTAAGATTTTTTTTTTAATGATTATGGTATTGTAAACTGTCAAATTGCATTACTACCTGCCAAAAATAATGTAACTTTCTAATCAAGTTTTATAACTTCGTAAGCATAAGTTCATTTATATGGGAACTAGAACTGGAAGAGTGGACTTTGTTGTTACTCAGTTAATTTGATGCAATTCTGCACGTTCACAGTCTTACCTGGTGTAAGAATATGCTCAGTGCATCTTGGTTGGTTTTTGGTTCTTGTGCTGGTGTTTTGTTTTGTGGTTGGGTGGTTTGTGGTTTTTTTGGTGTTTTTTTTTTTGTTTGGTGGTTTGTGTTTTGTTTTGTTTTGTTTTTTTGTGGTGGGGTGTGTTTGCTTTGAGTTTTTTTTTCTTGTTTGATACTGTTTCAGGTCCAGGTTAGAGATACAGAAGAAGCTCTTCAAAGAACTTTTAGTTCATGGTATATTCCCAAGTGCACAGTATCATTTTTGGAGGCAAATTATGGCCATTTGTGAGTAGATGGTGGGTCAACTTTTTTTTGAGCTGGTTCTGTGAATATATTTCGATGCAGCAATATTTCATTCAGGTGGTTGGTGTTTTCTGTTTGACTGATCAAAACAGACTGACCACACAGCAAAGCAGCGAGCCGCACAGCGTTGGTGAGAAAACAGTGCAGTGGGGACAAATGAAAAAGTCATCTACACTTTGACTAGTCACCGTGCGTGCACGTGGGCATTGCATGGTTGACTTGCCAGACATCTTTCATATAGAACATGTCGTTTCTTACAACCCGTTTTTGGTTCTTGTAATGTGTTGTATTACAAGTACAGCATTGCTGTAGGCCCTCTTAAAGCTGTGCCAACCTTGTGCCAACTGTGCCTTCTCTTCAAGTGGTCTTAACTGTCTTTGTGAGTTATATAGCCTTTCAAGTATGCTTGATAAATGGAAGTCTGAAATGGTGTTTGTACTGCAGCTTAAAAATATGCATATTGTAAAGCTATTCAGAAGTAAGGAGTTGAACCTGCACGTTGGGTTTCAGCCATTCAACCAAAGAGAGAAAGATGATTGAATTCAGTCTAAAATTTTATAGAACTAAATTTAATGGTGAGCACAATCACACTCTGTGGTGATTGTTTTCAGTGCTGCTTTATTAAGTTATGTAATGGCAAGAGTTCCAACTCCAGAGATTGTTGAAATGGTAGATTTAGAGACTACGTTAGAATGCTTATCAGTAACAAGTATACGCGTTTTCAAAGTGCAGAGATTTTTTACCTAGATATTGCTGCAGCTTGTGATTTTTATTTAAATAGTTTGGAGGTTTTAGACTTAATACCCTGCTTTTAAAAAATGTTTTAAAATCTTGTTTTATTCCCCAAAGATTTGTTTTCTGCTGTTGCGATTAGATGATGACAGCTAGCTGGCTTTTAAAATTGATCAGGAAGTATTCTGGCAGTCATTCAGTGTTGTAATAGCACTTTAATGGATATGAGCTATTCACCCAGATCAGACTCAATGTCAAAACAGGCGAAAATACAGCTGTCACTCTGGACAAGAAGTTACACATATGCAAGCAGCTGCTAATAATACTGGAAAGGAAGCCTTATAATAACGCTTTAAAGGTGCATGCATGTATATGCATACATACTGCTTCTACATGTGTAGATGCCTCGTTACAAACATGTTAGAGACATTATTTTCTGGCCATGGGTGTGCTTAGGAAAAAAGAGAAAAATGAAACATATTGCAACTTCCTCACAGCTCAGAAGATAAGTTCATTATGTGCTGGTGGGCTCCCAGGATATTTGAAGTAAGAATCTCTGAATGAAACGTTGCTAGGAGTGTGATGTAAATTTTATCTTTTAACAAAATTATGACTTTGTGGGTCCTCATTTAACGCATGTGTTGTGCTGTTGTTTTCAGTGGAACTTTGACCATGCATTTAGATCAAGAATGTGGCTGTAGAAATGCAGTGACTTTTTAAAAAGCAATTAATTTTCTGTCAGAAAATTTAATAACAGGATCTTAATGCCCATATATATGTTAGAATCTCATTCTTTGTCAGGGTACTTTTCTCTCCCTTTTGTGTGTCCTAGGGTTTAAACTGGTCGCATATATGGTTTATTTTAAGACCCTTTGATGTCAGAGAGGTAATTGGATAATCTTTAGGTGGACAAAAGCATTCATGCTTTCCTATCATGAAAAGCATATATAGTTAGAGCTGATCTTTGATGTAAACAAAGACTATGATTTCTAGGGATGGCATCTTTTCTCTCGTATTTGGAATTTTAGGATGGAGGTAAGTAAATGTAGAGTGCAGAAATGCTTTGCTGTTTGGCTAAAAATGCTCGAGGAAGTCAAGAAGCAGTGAGATTAGGGAACGTGTTGTGCTCCCTTTTAAAATACAGTAGCACATCTCTTACGTAACACAGGCCATTACCAAAGCTAATTGAATAGTGTACAGGTGATGGTGATGTCCTTGCTTGGTTTTTCTACTCTTACTTGCATTAATGAGTCTGGTGGCTTAATCTTGTCTTCAGGAATTTCTTTTCATAGAGCTTTAGCTTGATGTATTTCCCAATATTGAAAATATGTGAGAATTGGGATATGCAAATTTACAAGAAATGCAGGATGTCCTCTGAGTATATTAAATTTGTTCACAAAGCTCCCTAAGCGAACAGGACAAATTCAGGTGTCACAGGAGAGTATTTTGAGAAGGCCATAAAATAAGTCACTTGTATTGTGCTTGTATATAAAAGTAAAGATTCTGTAATGAAGTTTGAGAGTTAAAAATAGTAATTTTATATATACGCACACACAATTATATTCCTGAGCTTTCTCTTTTTCAGACACACACTAAACCTACACATACCAAACTGCATTCAGCAAGTGTGGGGATGATAAGATTGGCCCAAAATTTGAGGATTAGGTCCCTTTTTGTATGGCTTAGAGGTACAGGAAGGACTCTGAACAGGTCAGTGAAGCAGACCAAGCTGAAATGAGAAGTCATCTGCCTGGGCTGAGACATCTGAGACAGGGCTGTCCTTGGGGACAGCAAGTAGAGGAATGTGTGTCACCTTAGATCATTGAAGCACTGAGAGAAGGAGGAGTGGGGCTAGCCTGTATGCAGTTCTTGTTGGCTAAAGCACTTCTAGGTTTTGTGTTATTTCTAATCTACGGTGAAAGTAAAAGTAAGCATTAGATAGTGCTACATGTGACATGCATATCAGGAGTATGCACTTCATAGACTCATTTCTGTTCCTCTTTAGATGTGTAGGTCTGTGTTGGACTTGAAAGGGTGCCCACAGAAATGGAATAAGGTCACGTTCTGTATAAGCAAATCTGTATCGTGTATTGCTTGCTATATATCTGAAAGCTAGACATCTGTTGCATCCTTTAGTAATCTTCTCCTGGAAAAGGGAGTTATTTGCAAGCTTGTATATTCCTCCTAGATGGCTGGATTTTCAGAAAATACTGACTTTTTAAGCCTTTACAAAGTACAGTTCAGGAATTGTATTGTTTTGGCTATTTGAAATAGGAATCTCTGCTCGAGCAAAATTTTTAGGAGAGAATGAGCAGTATAGTATTTGCTCACAGATGCTGTGGGATTACTTATTGTTTGGTTTTTGTTTTGAAGTCAAACTGAATCGGGAGAAAAGTTATCTTTAAAAAGCTAACCACAAAGAATATTTTCCTACCTGAAAGTTGATTTTATTTTTTTTCTCCCTCCACAATTGTCTCCCCTTCCAAAACCGAGAATTTAATTCTTCAAACAATGTGTGATGTTCATCTGCCTAATGCTCGTTTTCTTTTCTGCTCTTTTGCTATTCCATGAAAGATTTGCAGTGCCTATAACCACTCAGCACTTTGAGAAGAAAATACACACCTCTGTGCTCCTTTGACTTTAGAGGCTTTTAGAACTGGTTCCCACCATGGTAACCACATATGGCTGTGGAATCGGGATCATGGCAGACTTGCAGTACAGGCATCTAATGACTTGCTCTGTCTGGTATAAATTGCTCAAACAGCATCCTTCCAGGTTTTCCTCTCAAGGGAGCAAATGCTTTAAAGAATGACCTTGCTCTGCCCCAGCACGTCAACCTGGAAAGTTTCTATTTGCTATTGAATTCTTGACAAGTAATAGGCAGTACTTAAACCTACTTAGGACATAAAATGTGAAAGATACACTGCTTTTTTTTCTTTAGGCCAGTGCTGGTTTCTTTAATATCACATAAAAAGCATGTTGCTTGCATTTTGCATCTTTGCTTTTTTTTTTATGTGCCAAGGCATCTAAAAAGGCATTTTGTTTTTAAATGCCCCTTCTAAAACTAGAAGACCTAAAATATCTTTTCAAAACCATTGTTCACAACCTTCTCATCCTTGAATTGCACAATACTCAAGTGTTCATTCCCCCAGAATTGGAAGGACTAATAGTACCCGCTATGCTTTCAATAAATGACAATACTAAAAATACTCATTATCTTACAGTCCTTTTTCTGAAACATCAAATCCATGAGTGTTTTGCTCTAGCAGAGAACCAGTTCACTTTAAGTCATCATTAAGCAAGCAGACAGCAATTTGCAGCATTGTCTCTGCGATCAGTTGTTCTGATATTGGTTCTGAACTGAATCTTGCTACTTGCACTCAGTGGAAATCCCAGAAGTTTTTTCATAATCATTTTTTAGTGCAAAATTAGAAATTTATTATTAAGATTCAGGGGAAAAATGTTATTAGAAACCAGAAAGAATCCATATTGGTTGTCCTCCTTTTTTAAACTGAGGAAAAATAATGTGCAATTATGGCTAATTACATATAATCCTTAGTAATCCCCTACAGAAAGTAGAAACTGTCAGGCCACATAGTTCTTTTCAGGACTTGAGTTGCTTACATGTGAATCTGAGTTTTCTTTTTTTTTTGGTTTTTTTTTTTTTTGTGGCTTTTAGTATGTTCAGTTCAGTGCTGACTTTTCAACAGTCTTGTTACGACTTAATATGGAAAGCTGCTTAGGAAGATAGTAGGAAAAAACAGACGCCAATAAAGCTGAAAAAGGTAATTAAAAATAACCAAAACTGTTTTTTGCCCATCTTTAGAAAGAGTATCATTTGTGAGGTTAAAAAGTGTTATCTCTGGAGATTTTTCTCACTTGGGCAAATGGTTCATATGAAAGAAACGTCTGTAGACACTTCACAAATATATTTGTCATCTATGCTTTTAGGGGGCTATATTTGCTCCTCTTGTATTAGTTGCAGCAGGGGTGGAATTGTTACATTCTCAAAAGAACTCCGTGACTGTTATATTTTTGTATAACTGAGATCTGTTGGGTTTTGGTATCTTTGTTTTTTAAAACAAGAAACCAAAAAAACCTCACAAACAACCCAAGCAAATCGCAAGCAGTGTGGATTAAGAGACAGTGTCGTAAAGGTATGCTTCTAGCAGGTTTTCTTCTTCTCTAGGGATTAAGTCAACTGTGCAGAAGCTTACTGTGTTTTAGGTCAATCTGTGAAAATGTCTAGTGTAGAACTGAAAGTTTCTGTTCACACCATTTACTCCAAATATTGTAGTTTGGATGAGATTGTTGCTGAAGTAGCTGAATGTTTTGGTAAAAGCATCTTATAAGTAAAAGATGCAATTTAATGCTTTGCACTTGATTGAGTTTCATTTTTTCAGGTTGTTGTTTCTGTATCGAAAGTAAACGTTAGTGCAGTTCACTTGGAACACACCCACCTGCCAGGCTCACTTTGCTTAAAAGCATGTATATTGGGTCTGTGAAGACTTGAGGCTTTTCTTGTGTGGTGTTTTTTTTTTTTTTTGTTCTCTTGGTTATCCGGAGAGGGGTTAGTATTAATTAACACACAAGCAATATGACCATTTATCATTTTCATTGCAAGGGTCTAAGGCTGATCCTTTTACACTCAGTAAATATTAAAAAAAAATTATATATATGAAAGGTTAGAAAGACTCTTGAAGTTTAATTTGTCTATTTACCACCATTATTCCCTGAGGCCTGTATTTTACGCACACACCTTTCCAGAGCATGCTTTACTGCTAATTGAACTTAACCTAAGCCCCTTTGCTTATCTCTCTTCCTTCTCATTCCCATCCCTCACGCTCTTGAAGAGAAAACTATACTCACATTTCAAACTTCTTTAAAGCTTTAATCAACTTTTCTTTTTGACAGCATGGTTACTTTAGTTAATAGGGTGATAGAGGACTTTGAGGGAATGACAAAACATTGTCCCAGTACTGAGAAATCCAGGGCATAAAAATTTTGGGGAATCCCACAGCTTCCTGCCTCTCTAGCCTATGCCCACAGGAACTATTCCAGCTGATGGTACGATTGGCGCTCCTGCCCACCATGCATTTCCCCTGCCATGGAGCCAGTGGTAGTGGCCAATAGAGCAGTTGGTGGTGTGTTTCTGAGGAATCTCTGCTGCGGTGCCACATCACCTGATGTGTTCTTTCCTGCCCAAGGACTATCCACAGCAATGGGTGGTGTGAACCTTTCTATGGTGTGTGCAAGCCTTGGGCTCAACTCAAACTCTAATGAAAGAAAGTCCTGCAGCTGTACGCTTTCTCTGTATGCCGGCTGGTGTGTCCCAGATATGCATAGCTGCTGTGCTGGTGTTTGGGGGAGTGTGGGGGCAGGAGTCTATAGAACAGTGGGGACCCATGACACTGAGGTCACTGAATTTAGGATTAGACTTGGAATTGAAATTAAGCTTGATGTATGATAGGCAATCACTGTGGATTGTGTTAAATTCCTGTGCTTTGGTTTTTGTTTAACTATTTGGGAATTTACAGTCTATTCCGTATGGGTAGCTTGCAGACTCCGTTTTCAGAACTGCATGTTTAAAATAGCTTAGTGTAGTATTGTCTTAATGAGTTATTCTGTTGCTGAGGTCCTTGCCCGTTTAAAAAATAGCAATACTCTCTCCAACTGTAAATGGGAAAATGACTTTATTTTGTCTACCAGTACTATTTGGGAATCCAGTAACAGATATGGGATAAAAAAATGTCCTGATGCTCACATTGTTCCTTCTTAATGGGAAGAGGTAGCTCTGGATACTGGCACTGTGAGGCTGGAGAAATGTCTGTCCTCTTAGCCTCTGCTTATAGCGTAGAGTCTGCAGCTACTCTACAGTTCATGGTCTTTAGGAAACAATCCTAAGCACCACCATGATTTTGGATGTTCCTGAGAGGAGCCATCACAGGCAGTTTAACTATACTCCACATATCAGAGGAGATAAGAATCCTATGATGCATGGTGTCAGCAGGAATCTGTAGATCAAATAGCATTAGTGGGGTTTGACTTTGTCCGTAGCCAGCAGGTGCTAATCCATTGAAGCCTCACTCAAGGCTATGTAAGAATTCTATACATTTACAGCACAGCACTATGGAAGTTGAAGAGACAAGCGGTAACTATGACGGAATTTTGCAGGGCAAGTTAATGACATTTCCTTGTGGATTATTCTGCATGGAGTAGCTGATCTCTGCCATCACTTCAGTTTGTTAACCGTAGCCACTGTTTGAAATTTTTTTTTTTCCTCTTCATGCGCAGCAGTCTCAGCTGTTTTGTGGCAGGCCAGCAGTACACACACACACTGCATTGCCACCTTTTGCCCTCCTCCGTCTTAGTGAGGGGCCCGTCTGCCCAGCTCCAGCGTGTAGCAGAGAGGAGCATCTGGCCCTTTGTGATTGGAAACTTGCTGGGTAACTGATTCCTTATGCAGAATTAAGGATGCTGAAATAGACCCTGATGACAGCAAAGCTTTCATGAGAGGGTTCAAGAAGTTGACATTGATGCCTTGGAACAGTTGAAAAGAAATAATGACGTGGAAGTGAACTAATATAAATAATTTAATAGGAAATCTCTGTGCATTCTCAAATACAGTCCTCTTTTGTTCTGAAATATGTCAGTGTCTGGCTATTTTGCTAGTGTTACGGAGCCGGTATAAAGATCTGGAAAAGTTGTAAAATATTGTCACCAGCAGAATAGCAGAGTCAGACCATTTCAAAAGAACAACAGTTTCTCAGAGAACAAATTATGCGAAGTAACATTGGGGGAGGGAAGGAGCACTTTATCCTTACAGGTCTTACCGTTTGCCATTACCCTGTATGTGATTTCAACAGTTTGGGAGTTGGCACTTTTACAACATACTGGGCAAAAGTACTGGAAATTCAGTTTTGTGGTGTTGGAAAAAACAATTGACCAAGGCTAGCCTGTTATCCAAGTAAGTTGAGAAATATCCCTCTAGTTACTTTTAATGCTTTGCTCATCAGAACTGATTTTATTTTTTTTAATTAAAAGAAAGAGGGGGACTGAAGCTGGCCACTACTACTGGGTGACAAAATATGAATAATCATCCATGCTGTTCTACAAAAGTTAGGGATAGCTGCTAATATCCTTTGCTGGAGTAGTCAGGGTTATTGGGAATACTAATTTGAAAATAAAATGAAACAAAATACAGTTGTGCACCACCTTTTTGTATGTTAACTATACCAATGCATTTAATCTTTTGTGAGGAGTTGCGTTTTGTTTGCACTGAGCATGCCTTTGTGTGTGTGCATAGCTGGGAGGCTTGTGTGAACAGACTTTCTGTCCTTTAGTTTTTGAAGACTTTTGGCTTAGGTTTATGTGGCTTAACGATGTTTTAATAGAAGATTGGAATACCAATGAGTACTGGAATAAAGTACAGTTTTGTTATTGGACTTCATCTCTAATAGTTTTCTGGGTTTGAGGTAATGTTTGTATATACTAAGCTGGGAGGCGATAGACCTAATCCTATACAGGTTTTGAGTTTTTTTTGGTGTTTGTGTTTTTTGGTGTTACACCTCCCACTCTCCCCCTGCCCCGAGCCCTCTCCTGGTATCTGGTTGCAGTCTAATTTCCATTGTATTCACTCTGCTATAGAAATACTTAATGTCAGGAAGGAGATATTTACTGGAATACATGAGTCCAGAATTCATCATGATTCAGTGTGAAATCCACTCGCCCTTTGCTCCCCACCCCCTCTTGAATTGGAATGAAATGTGCCTTAAACTGAAGTGAAATACATCACATGCAGCAACAGTGGGCCCTCGCTTCGCCTCTATTCCTGGTGTGAAATCGATACACTATCTTTCCTCCTGACCTGTTCTGTGACCTCCATTGCAGCTTTCATGCTGAACAGCAATTGCTTTGAACAGTCTGGGTCTGCCACAGCTCACAAATGATTCTCAGCTTCTGTCTAAAACTGGTGCTGATAACAAAGGCTTGATTTTAAATAATGCAGTTGTAGTCATCTTCTAATTACGAATTACATGAAAGTGCATGGTCTTCTATTATTAAACATTTTCAATAGCATGTACAGTATGTATGCAGCCAGAATAATTCCTCACTGAGAAGACGCAGGAGTTGTGTTCCTAAATGTATCTGGTAAAGTTTATGTTGTTATGGAAGAGGAGAAATGTAGCAAATACTTCAGAAGACTATTCATGCTATTTTTAAGTGGAGACACATTTTTCTTTGACTTTATCACTGCCTAACGTGATATAATATTTATTATTTTTTTACTAACATCTGAATTTTCAAAGGAAAAAACATATTGGATGATTCATACATTCAAAGGAAAGGGACTTAAAGCTGTTGCAAAACTAAGCAAAACCCAATCCATTGCTTAAAAAGAAAAAATCAAAACAGAGAGGAAAATACCTTCTGCGTTCCTGCTTACTAACTAATAGTGATCCAGAAAAATCAGCATTTTGAAGACTTATTTTTTTTATTTACGAACGTGATTTACTAGAGGATTACTGAAAGCAAAGACAAATTGAAGATATAATGGGCATTTATGCTTGCACCAAGAAGTCTATTGTGCTGTTAGCTAGATTACTTTAATAGCCTTTGCTTGCTTTGAAATCAAGAAGCTGCATGAACCGCTGGATAAGCATTCATTTTTCCTAAATTTTGTGGTAGGAAATAGGATATCCACAGATTTTTGTTATGAAATTAATGTTTCTTAATGGAGTATTCCTGTGCCATTCTTCTCCCCAAAACAAAAATGTGACTGTGGCAATCTTGGCATTGAAGTAAAAATCAGCTTGCAACATAATATAGTTTACTAAGCAATGCTGAACCCTGTAATGATAAACATACTGTCTGGATTTCACTAATTTATGAACCTGTTTACAATGAAATTAGTAAGAGAGAATATTGCTCTATATATACATTGCAACACTACTTAACTATATAAATAATCTAATTGTTTTATTTCTCCTTCATGTATTCATTCCAGCTGTCACCAGTTTAGATTTCTTGTATCACCAGAGTCTGGGAAGAGAGAGATGTATAATAATGGTGTCTGTATAATACAAAGCACCATAAGAGTGGTCGTGAATCCCTCGTGTCAGACTAAGCAGTACGTTACTGAAATAGTATGTTTGTTAAGTAATACGTTTGGAACATTTTTTAGTGATCTTTATAGTGTTTAGGGTTTTACTGTTACCTTTATTTGGAGAATTTAAGGTGTGTAAAACTTGCTGCGTTTTCAAAACGTAATCGTATAATTGTAATGTAGGGACTCAAGACATACTTAGTGATGCAGTATCACTGTCCAGTATCAGTATTATAAACCAAACAAACAACATGCCCTCTCCCCCCCAAACAAAAACCACCCAACAATGAAAAAATCAAACTGTTTTAAGAGTTCTCTTAAAACGTGCCTAAATGGGCTCATAAGAATCAGATAACCAGGAATCAAAAATAAAATAAACAGGTGGCACTGCTGGGAAGCTTTTTTTTTTATTTCTCCCCTTCTAAGCAAGTTGAAATGCTTCTTGAAAAATAAAGTTCTACTGCATTATTCTCTGAGGCTTTCAGTGCCACCAGCTGTTTTCTCTCCATTAATAAATTTAGATTGCCTTATGTTTTCCCTCATTGTTCGCAATGAGGTGTATATCAAAAAAGATGTCTTTCAGAATAGGTCCAAGTCAGCAACAGGCAATGAGTTTCTATATTTGAGCACTAGTTACCAAGATCATTTGTTCCTTAACATCAATGTCATCCTTTTTGACTGCTAAATGACAACTATGGTTTCCCGTACAACTCCAGGCTTATTTTCATTAATTTTAGATTGATCTCCTAATAGTTGTTTGTTTTTTAAAATAATTTAAAACATGTCATACTTTAAACATGGATGAAGTAGCATAATGCAATATATTCAGCTCAACTCAATGTTAAAGAATAGGTATGTGTGCAACAGTGTAGTTTCAAGGAATAATATCCTCATTCTCTTATCTGCAAACGAACACAAGTTGATATGGTTGCTTACACTGTTGCATAAAAATCATATTTACATACCCGTAATGGAAACTGCACTTGCAAAACAGGAGGGTGGATTTTTGTTACTTAGGAGTCAATTCCCACTCAGTTGTGTGTACGGGAATGCTGGGCATGCACATGTCTGCACGTATAGTTCTACAGGCATAGGTTCGGCATCTGCAAAAACTTAGGCTCCAAGTAAGCACATGGAAAATGAGTAGCTCATATTTCCATGTTGCTGCTGCTGTTTGTTTCTTTGTAAACACAGTTGAATGTAATCTTTCTGTGAGAGTGAATTTTGTGAGGAATTATCACATGGTGGTTCAAGAACTATTCTTGTCACTCAGAAGTTCAAGATCAATAATAGCGGTCTCCCATTCATAGGAATAATCAGTTTTAATGGTGAGAGATTTATAAGGCTGTATAGTGCTCAAAATCTTTTTGAAGCAGCATGATAGTATGCTAACCTAAAAATGAAGTGGAGAGTATTTTTCACTTTTCGTGGAATACACTCAAACATCATTTTTCAAACATTTTATTAAAGTTAAATTCCCTTAGCCAGAGGTTTTTTAATTATTATTGTGAATATAAGCATGTAATGTGGTGTATGTTCCCTCCAATGAATTACTGTGCAACAAGACTTGATGCTAATTCTACCTTTCCCAAAATCTGATATCAAGCAATTTATCTTCTAAATAATACTCCCGAGTACTAAACCTGAAATGTTTTGGCTTCAGCCCAAGTCAAACTTCCAGAAGCTTGCTCTCAGAAGCATATTCCCTACCTCTGTAAATTTAATTGTTCTAATGAATAGAATACATGTGTTGAGATATTACTTATGAATTTTACCTGTTTACTTTTTGTTCCTGAAACAGAAACATCAAAATGACAGCGTGAAGCTCATATAAAGGTTTTGGAGGCAAATTGTTGTTGTTTTTTTTTAAAAAATATTGACAATCTTGTTAAACTGGACAAATCCTATCCCCTCGTCTGAGGGCTTTGAAAAACTTTAGTACTGACATGCAGTAGGAAAAATGTTTGCCCCTGTGTTCCACAGAGCTCTGCATAAGACCTCCCTGCCTCATGCTGTCCTAGGAGATCCTGTCAGTGGAAATGGATGAGTAATAACTCTGTGAATCCACCAGCAAAAAATACTGTGTATGCTGGGGCACTGAGGACATGGACTTTCAACCTGCAGGGGCAGGTCTTGTAGCATCAGCAGCCGGGGTTTTTTTTTTTCCTCTCATTCTGGTATCAGGGGATGAAACCTACAGTCCTATACAGACCTTTTAAATTATGGACTGAAGATTGCATTTAGCCCTACGGGTCTGGTTCTGCTACTGCTTCTATTCTGCCAAAATACTGGCAAAATTAGACCCCAAGCATTTTAAAAAATGCTTTGCTTATCCCAGTAACGATATGAGTAAAACTAATTTAAAGGCATTTTTTTTGTCATCTTTACAATAAAACATCACATTTTATTTGAAAATAAAAAACATTGGTTAGAACTTAAACATATAGAAGAAACAAGAATGACTTCTATGCTTGAAAATGGTGCTGCCTTCCTAATCTATTAGGAATTTGTTATGAAATATTAATCAGAATGAGGAAAAAATGGTGTGATATTTCTGACTGACAAAAGTTACTGAAAATGTCCCCCATTAGAAAATTTTTTTGAGGAAAACTTAATACATTTTATGAGCCTTTAAAAAGGGAATAAGATATAGAAGAAGCTCACTTCTGCTTAGTTTTTGTAGAGATTAGAAGAAACTGTGAGGGACTTCTGAGGCACCTCACTGAGCTAACAGGCAGCATAATGGCAAATGATTCATTGCTGACAGATGAAACGTAGTGCACGTTGGAAAAAACAATTTGAACTACTCATACACATTGCTGGGTTCTAAATTAACTATAACCTAGAGGAAATATGCCTGGGTGTCACTGTGGGCAGCTCAAGTGAAAGTCTTTGCTTTAGTGTGCAACACTAAACATAAAAGCAAACAAAATGTTAAGCTGTATTGAGGGATGGGGTAGAAAATAGTATTGAAAATGCATCTAATGATGCTACAGTGTGAGCATTACAACAAATATATTGTGGTATATAGATCGATGATATGACATCACCTGAATAATGTGTTCAGTTCTGATCACTGTGAGAAAAATATAGCAAGAATACAGCCAGTCTGAAACAACAAAAATTATTTGTGTTTAACATGAAGAGGCTGGACAGACTGGGTAAGTATCAAGAGAAATAAGATCAGAAATGAACGCCGTACAAAATGCTAACAGATAGATGTACACTGAATGCTCCTGTTTACTATGTTTATAATGGGAGATGCAAGCAGATATAAAGTAAAAGTCAAAGTTGACAATTTAAGAATACAAAATGTACTCAACCTCCTTCCCTACACTGTATGACTAATTATTGAATTTCACTGCCCTCTATGTCCTTGATATCAAAAATGTAGGAGGATTCAGAAAGGATTTGACATTTGTTGAAGTATTGAGGACATTCACCATTTCAGCAGGGGATGGGCCAAGGGTTGCGAATTCAAGACCTCACTTCACTTCTGTCTGATGTTGACCTGCTCGGTGACCTTGGGCTTCACCTCACAGTCTTTCTCAGCTGCAGATGTTTGTAGTTGTAAAGGACCCAAGACGAGACTTAGACAACTATTCAACTGCTTAACTTGTAACTTAACAGGTGCTAAGCTTCCTATTTAATCAATGCGAAGTTAGGTTCCTGTGTAAGAATTAACTGTCCAAGTGTTTTATGTATCTTGTGTCTTAAACAGAGGTTCCTGATGACCTTTATGTAAACAACTTCACCTTTTTTAAAAAAAAAAAAATCTGAAAGAACGATGTATGTTAAGGTAGATATAAGCCAAGTCCTAACTGGATGCACTTCTGTAATAATCTTAACCTCAGGGCAGATGTGTTTTCCTATGTTTTAGCTTTAACGGAGTAGTTATATTCATACTTTCTTTTCTAAAATTAATATTTAAAAGTTACTCATGAGTAACTTTAAAAAAAAAAAAAGTGATAGGACCTCATTCTGAAGTTGTCCATGCACAAAAAGGAGAGAAATCAGAAAGTGAGGAAAGAGGATATGGGGAAAATTGAAGTAACATAGGGGAAAAAAATGGCCAGAGGTCAAAGCGATGAAGACGCAGACAAATTTTAATTTGGAAATTTT